>JAVSBS010006211.1:37146-47572 GCA_033124195.1 Coracias cyanogaster
CTGGAGGTCCTTTCCAACCATAACGATTCTGTGATTCTGTGATTCTGTGATTTGACCAGCTCAAAGGTACCCACCATTGCAGAGTCATCTGCTCCAGCTCACCACCAAGAAACCCTGTGACCTCTCTGCATCTTGTGAGTCTATACTCACCATTTCAGCATGTCCCTCACAGTATTATTACTAGTCATAACATGATCCAGCTGTTTGCTGGGTTTATTTGGAAAATAAATTTTAAAAAAAGACACCAACTATCATATTTAACTCGATGGACGTTTTGCTGTAACAAGACTTCAGCAGATGTTCTACCCCTTGATTGTGCACGCCACAAAACCCTGTTTTGTAATGACATAAAACCAAAGCAAGATGAAAGTCATGGAAATGCCTGGGTGTTCTTCTCTTCATGCAGCTGTATTTGAGATGGGTTTGGCATCTGTCAAGCATAAATCAAGCAGGGAAAAATGCTCCTCAGAACTAGCCCGTTCCTTGATAGAGCCCGTGGTTTCTGTCACAAACATTTGTCCATCTCAAGAATTATTCTGCGTTGTAAACTTCCACTTCCCGCATTCACAGGGAGGTGAAGTTAACCGTTACTGCAGCATTCGCAACCCTGGATTGGAAAGCTGCAGGTTTGACAGCATTTCTTGACGAGCTTTATGGAAGATCATTAATGAGTACTGCTGCAGGGGGATGTCTATCGGTCAGCATCTCTAATTTCTATTCCCAGCAGTGCCAAAACACACATAGGTGGTATGGCCAAACCTCTGACTTAGCCATGAGGCTTTTTCATGCTTTTTGGGGGCCATGTTAATTAATTCATAATCAGGATGCCTAGATGAATCTTCCTCATCAGTAAATACGAATATTTATTCTGATCAACCCTTCCACGTGGCATTGCCGGGGCACTGGCAGAGCAGGATATCACAGAAATGACAAACAGGCTGAAGCGATAAAAAGTGTTACTGCATAAGCACAAAATATAGCGGCGCCGGGAGAAAGATACCCGGCTTTTTTCTGACCTTTCCCGAGCAAAGCACTACTCGCAGCGAGCCCTCGGCTGCGCGTTACCTATATCCTGTATGAATGAATTCCTTTTTTGTGTGATTGTTCAAAGCCAGTATGTCCGTTTCTATAGAAGCACCCACAGGATCACCGAAAACCACATATTCAGCTCTTGTTAATGTCAGCAATGACGTACCAGAGCAAGTACTTGTTTGTCCTGAAGAAATACAGGACTTCCACCGCTCGAGCGCGAGCCTGCTGCTGAACGCCTGTTCAGAAAAAAAAAAAAAGAAAAAAAAGAAAAAGAAGAAGAAAAAAAAACTTGTTGACATGAGAGGAAAAACCAGGTTTCCTGTTTGAACTCTGACAGGTACTGGAAGATATGAGTAACATCAAATCTTGGTCTGCTCTAAAGGCAGTCTGTGGTCAGGGGGTTCTCACATTTGTTTGTGTGGAACAGCTTTGAATTGTTTGCAGATACCGCGCAGAAGAAACTCAGAGATGCTTATCAGGGCGCAGGGCCTGTTATGAAATACATGCGTTTCTGAACAGGTTACAGGAGATCAAAACGGCTCCAGATGATATGCCTCACATGCTGTAAAATGTGGTAGATGCTCCCAAGATACCTCCGAAAATGTCACATGTCGCAGCGTTGTCGAGTACAGGCAGTGGCCACCTTTATTTCCATTTCTCACTGCGTGGCAGGCGAAAGGACTTTGGGGGATTTTTTTTTTTCCAGATCATTCTTCTTATTTTCTGTGTGTGTGGCTGTTTGAGTGTTCAAATTAAAAATTTTCCTTCGTTATGATTTTCACCGACAGAACTGCCCAAACAATAGCAAAGGCAACTAGATGCTGGAGAAAATGGCTTAAGACATCCTGGCTTTGCCCCAGCCGTGCTCTCCACTGCAGGTGACATCGCTGGGGTGACAGGGACGATGCCAACGTGCCTGCTCATTGCTCCTCCAAGCTGCAAAACCCCATGAGAATCCTGCAGCAAAGAGCCAGGAGAGATTCTGCATGAGCGGTACAAGGTTTTTTTTGGACTGAAAAGAAAAGAGATTTGGGTGGGAATGCTGCGGGCCAACCCTCAGTGAGCCAGGAGGACAGGACTGGACACAACATCCAGCCCGGCTCTGAGGGATGCTGGTGAGAATTGTACTGTTTGTAAGAGGCTTCCCAAAACGCTCTGCCAAAGCGATCAACCAAAATAGCAGCTGAAAGCCCCTCGTGACACAGCCTGCCATCCAACGGCACGCTGCTTCCCGTCTCGAAGATCAACCCCGACAAAATCCTCTTTGCTCATGCCTTTGGACAAAGTCTAACCAGTTGACCAAGCGCCTTGCAAGGAGCTCAGTCACCCACAGAGCAGGAGCTCACCCTCCAGTCCTGGTCTCCAGGTGTGAAGAGCTCAAAGAACCTGCTCAGTTTCTTCCTTGCAGAACTCCAACTCCAGCATCCTCTTGACTCTCACATGCTTGCGATGCCTTCTCCTTTCGAGCACCCCTAATGTCACCCTACAGTGCCTTTGTATGCACAAAGCTGAGCCTCAATTTTCCTTACACTCTAATGCAAAGCATCTTTATCAGAAACTCTATTAAAAGGCCTCCCAGACCTCTGCTGAATTCAAGTCCTATCAAGGGATACAGCTAGTCCACAGCTCCACGTTACGGTTTAATAGGTGAACAACTTAGAGCTGCTTCAGCTCACTGATGGAAGCAAAACCCTCCTCAAACCTGTAGATCTCAAATTCATGCCACCAGCTCTCTCATAGCCCAAACTGAGTCCACATGAGGCACCAGGAGGAACTCTTTTGCTGAAGAACATCAACACCTTGATCCATTACCATGAAAGCACCACACCAAGACACTACCAGGACATTATTTGAGCTTCTCTGCTGGGCTGTGCCCTGCACAGTGATGGGGTTCCTCAGCTGATGGGGGCCAGCACTCGGCACCACACAGGGTCAGACCTTCAGAACCGTTGATTTTAGGGCTACCTGCATGTAGCTATCTCAAACCTGCAGCTGATAGACAACGGCAGTGAGTTCCTCTCAAAAAAGAATGACACCTCAGAGCTAAACATTGCACCTTCTTACAGGCTGCAGACCCAAAGCACAGGAATGGGTCACAGCTACAGAGACTCAAAGACAACACCATAGAGATCTGTTACTGTTTGATTCTGCACGTTCTCTTGTATTTCCACTTTTTATAGTTTTATCCTTCCAGCTGATGTGTGTGAGCCTCTTCTACTACAGTGAATGCCCACAGAAAGCAAGTTTTCAGCTTGCAAGCTGTAATATACATGGCAGTAAATTGAGAATTAAAACCACTCAACTGAGGAGAATAATAATTCCCTACAAGAGGGCTGGCCAGTTGCAGCTAAATAACAGTTAGGATTTCAGATCTGGGCTAGTCATAAATTCACTTAACTTGCCAAAGCCTTCGCCAAGTTACTTGTAGTAAGTTTGAAGCAGAAAAAACCTGCAAGTTCCTTAGACACCCAATGAGCAGCTCAACCCCTCAGAGCACACAGCCGGAGGAACAAAAACTCAACAAATAATTAGCCCCTTAAAATACTGAGTGCTGTGTCTGTCTTCATTCCTGAGCTAGAAGTCTTTCAGGTAAATTCATCGTTTTCTGTATTGATTTTTGTAAATCTAGTGAGGTTTTTTTCCCCCACCCCGCAAGACTGGATGGATTTTTCCAGCTGGATTTTAACTGGTTGTTCTGGTGCTGCCGACACAAAGGTGAACAATGTGTTCCCAATGGTCTGATACTGAAACTCCCCGGAACTCACTGGGACCCAAGAGGGCGGTTCACTTCATACCTGTGCTTAAGAGCTTTCCTGAACCGGGGCTATAAATCACAAGAGAAAGCTGCAGGAATCCTCCTGTCACTGAAATCACTGCCCAGGCATTTATTTGAGGATGCCAGGATTAAGCCATTACCTTTTTTTTGTAGTAATTCATACCAGAATCATTAGAAATGGATTTGTAGAATTAAAGAGCACATAATAGAAAACCTAACAGCAGGAAGAAAAAAAACCCAGGAGATTCATAACTAGAAATAATACCAAATTAATTCAGCGTTACATGACACAGCAGTGAAAAAAATAAAAATAAAAATAGGAACACTGGTTGCTCATAGACAGCATCATCAACTGACAAGAGTGAAGGGTTTGTTTTACCTAAATACTAATCTATGGCCGATTTTTGAATAACTTTCAAAGTAAAACTGCTTAAAATAATACGTTACCGATGTTTGCTCCTTTGAGTTCTCAAGTACGGATGTGGATTATTACATTCAAAGTGCTGTTCCCGTTGACTCAGTCTTGGTTTAGCAAATAATAAGGCCAGGTGTCCTTATACTCTTTGTAAATTCTGAATATTCATGGACAATCAGGAAGATAATAAAATTTAACCAACAGATAAGAAAGCCAGATTAATTCAATTATTAACTATGTTTTCTGGCCATTATGTTCATTTGGTGCAATTCCAGGAAGGAATTTTTCCCTTTTTGTTGAACTCTTCATGTTTAAGTGCTGCTACCAAATGTTTTGATTCTGATTTGAATGAAATAATTACAAGGAATAGTCCTCTTCATCTTATTTAAATTTTTGCTTTTCAACTTCACCTTTTAGTTTGGATTTTGAGACAGTTAATAAGAGGCAACAGGGCTCCATGTGCTGCGAGCAAAAGCTTCATTTATTACACCCAGACTTGCCGGGTAACAAAGACAGGACCCAGCCCTGCTCTGCAAATCCCACCACATCGCTCTGAAATTCCAGCCATCAGGTCTGTACGTGACTCCAGCTCCGAATTAATATTTATCAACAATATTAACCAATTGCAGATGATCAAAAAGGGCACACAAAGGCTGAGAATCAAATAGCGTTGGCTTATTAAAAAGCATTTTTAACAAAGCAACTAATTTTCAAAGTGTCTAAACCTTTTTGTCTTTTTCTCTCTCTTTTTTTTTTTTTTTTGAATTCTATACTTTCAGAATATCTAACCACAAGCATTTGAGCAAACTAGAGAAAAGAAACTGTTGGTAATTTTCTGTAAGTTTCAAAAGCCAGCAGGATATACTCGCTGTTTTATGTTTCTATCTATAGAGACCTGCAGGCAAACGTACAGTGGAACAAAGATAAGACATCTCGATATATTTGTACCTGCTGCTCGTGTGCCTATATGGAGATAGATTCTTAATTAGATAAGTAAACAATGGAAACTTTTAAAATTCGTCGTTTGAGTGTACTGAGCTCTATTTTGCTCTCTTAGTGCTTTAGTAATGCTTTTTTTTTTTTTTAATATGCTTTCCCGTGAATTACAGCTGATCACAACCCATCCAGCACCGTGGGCTTCTGCACCTGCCTTTGCCCCACACTAAAATACAACCAAAGATAGCAAAGTGAAAGAACTATCATTGAGTCAAGTAGTTCTGTGGCATTTAGCACACAATTTATTTTGGATTTTAGCAGAAAAAGCATTTCTGAACTACCAAGTGAGGCGATTGCTACACAGAAGATCTCAAGCAGAACTAAAGCAGCAAGCTAAAATTTGAGAAATAGGGGTTTATAACAGGTGTAACGGTCGGAGTTCTCCATAGGACTTTTGGTCAAGGATGGACCTCCCGGAGCAGCCCTGCTCTCTGTTCTCCCCTTCTCGCTGCTACCAGGTGAATATTCAGCAAAGTGAGGATCTTTCCTTGTTAATTCTAGATGGAAAGAGCCAAACATTTTCCAAACTGGAGAAAGCAGATACCTACCAGCTCACAAACCAAACTCATCCAGGCCTCTTCTCTCCCTGTCTTTTATTGCCACACTGCTGCTGTGATCTGGCCCCAGGCTCCTTGCCAGCAACCAGCAATAGCTGGACTCAGCTTATACACCCCGAAACCAACAGCCACGGTTGGGTTAGATGTTACTACCCATAGCTTGGCTGGAGGTTGTCACCTGCAGCCTTCATATTTCACCGCTTGGACCTCACAGCTCTGGGGACCATGCCCTTGGTCCCACCAAAGCCCAGAACTCAGGTTACACTTGCAGTGAAGATGCTCCTCTAACATACCTAATGCCTCGGTTTATGAAAAATTAAGCACCCATTTTTGGGGAAAAAGATTTCATCAGCAGCTAGCAGGAATCAGGAAAGCTCTGGTGAAGTCAGCAGGACTAGGTCCGTTCATACAAGATTCTTTTCAGACCACGGGATCTGATTCAGAAGCCCAGGAGATCCCTACACTGGTTCCCCAGCACTGCTGGAAGAGCCATTCAAATGTCTGCAGAAATCAATCGCTTCTAGCAAACCAAAAAGCAATTTGCTTGTTTTTATTAAGCTTTCTTTTCCCTTATCTTGGCACGGCTTTAAGGAAGCAAAGATATAAAACAGAAATATTTAAAAGAACATTCATTAATTTGTAATAGCTACAACATGTTGTGTGTTTCAAAACCCCATCTCTCTGGGATTCACATGTTAAATATTCATCGCGATATTTACGCAGTTCCAAAGAGGATATATATATTACTTTGCAACCAAACTTTAAAAATTTATGAAGTGAAATAAATAAATCCAATAAAATCCAGATGGTGACTCTGACTAACTTTCCTTTCTTAAAGAAATCTGATGGCTTCAGGAGCCTTCTCCTTCCCTCACAGTCAATAGTGTTGGGTGTTAACTACAGCTGACGGTTTCCTGGTCTTGGGAAAGGAAAACAAGAAAAGGATATTCCTGGAGAACACCAAAAAGGGCACGTGATCTAAAACACTGCTCAGAACCCGCTCACCAAAACCTTCCTGGAGGTTTGAAACAACGCTCTGAAACCTTGGTACTTCTTGGGCAACCCAAACAGACTCTGAGCATAGGACAAAATCTAATGTACAGCTAACACACAAGGAAGGAGGTCAGATCCTCTAATATAACAGAGTTGTGTTTCATCTTATGCAAAATACAATTTTTGAGCGTTCACTAGTAGTGAAAGTCGGCACTCGGATGAGGCCAGCTCAGTAGCTCCTGTTTGTGTCTGTCTTCAGACTTCACATGAGCTGTAAAAGCTGCACCGATTTTGTGACAGTCCCTCGGTTTATTTTATCGCAGGCTGGGGAGATAATATAAAACAAAAGGAGAAAAATAAAGAAAAAATATTAATAATTAACAACAATAATAAAATCTTTGCCCTTAAAGGCAAAAAAGTTACTCTTAGGTTGCAAATGCCACTTCTCAGTTGATGAATTTCTCATTCCTAGCAAACCTGTCTGTGATTTTTCACTTTCAGGGTCTGTGTTGTGTAAATACTTTATTTTTGGCAGCAGTAGAGGCTGTTCATAACCCCTTGATGTGTTCCTGGGGCTCCCATTGATGCCGTTTCAGGATTCTCTATAGCAACACGTTTCTTGCTAATTTTATCACTCTCAGTTTTAGGCAGCCTATTGTGTGGTGGGTAAATCTGAAAGCACCCCATGAAATCCAACACTAGGAAATCACCGTGGAATTTCACCTCCAGATTTCCATGCTCACTCTCTGGTAGCTGGAAATCCTGGCTAAAAGCAATAATTCTGTGCCTGCAATACAATAGAAGTGTGTAAGTGGTTGTACGTGCCGCTATTTTTAGCCAGTAGTTTCCGCTTCCCCAAACCAAAAAAAGGCAGAAATGAATGAGAATCATCTGCAAAGTGAGAGCGTCTACAACCCTCCCAGTGTGTTTGCTCTACATGCTTTTTGAAAGCCAGGATAATCCCAGTATTCTGCTTAAAATCCACATCGGCTTCATACACCAGGCTGGTAGAATGCCACTTTTTTAGCTTTCTGGCTACGTTCCAACTCCCAGCCACACTTCTCTCCTGGACTTACCTTAACTTTCTGCTTCCAATCCTGGTTCTCACCTGGGCACGACCACTGACCTGAGGGCCCAAACCCAAATCAACCCATAAGCTGCTATCTACAGCACAGGATTTCCCAGCCGGTATTGTGCAAATGCAGATTACCAAAAAAAAAAAAAAGCTAATCTGAACCCAAACTTTCCTAAAATCTTTGATGACAGCAATAGAAAGTGGGACTGCAAGTGCTGATGCGATGCTGCTTACTTGCATTTCTCATTATTGTCACAAGCAGACAGGCTACGGGCTTTGGAAACCAAACAGCAGCCAGGGACTAATTCTGCTCCAGTTACTACCCTGCTGATGACAAAATGCTTCAGCACAGACAAATTCTGCCCTCAGACTTTCATATAAACGCACGTCTACGTGCAGGCCCACAAATGGCACCTGAAGCACCACTTTTAATAGCAAGTAGCAGGACAAGGCAGGAGGCAGAGTGTTTATCTACTTGAGGAAAACGCCACGCCCAACTGGCAACATCTCAGCACCTTCATTTTGATGGGAGGGAGATGCACAAGGAAAGAGAATGGGAAAGAAGCTGCATGGCATCGGGTCCCAAAGATACATAGAGCCTGTGGCTCCATCATCCCCACTGCTGAGGGAGCCGGTGGCTCCATCATCCCCACCACTGAGGGAGCCGGTGGCTCCATCATCCTGTCACCTCCATCATCCCCACCGCTGAGGGACCCAGGGGCTCCATCATCCCAGCCACTGAGCGACCCAGCGGCTCCATCATCCTCACCGACTCCACCATCCCCACCACCAAGGGAGCCAGGGGCTCCACCATCCCCACCACCAAGGGAGCCAGAGGCTCCACCATCCCACCACCTCCATCCTCCCCACCACCGAGGGAGCTGCTGCTCTCACATCGCAGACAGCGGGGCAGTTTTCCCTGCGGCACCGATGATGTGCTCACTACCCAGACAGGAGAAAGTAAATTTTCAAACCGGAAAACCCTAAAACGTGGGAAGGCTGGCACACACCACCTGGGGTTTCAGAAAGCCAGCAGTTTGTTTGGTTTAATTGTTCTGAACCTGTTGTATTTCTGTGTTGGTTTTATTCTGTCCGACCTCCTCGCTCTCTCTTTCAGCTCCCGTGTTATCACTGTTACTTACCTGGAAAGGGCTTTCTCTAAACATTTCCAAGTAGCTTTTGGAAGGGTATCTTTCCACAGCCCTCAAAGTTTCTACAGAAATCTATTTTCCTCTCCTATCTTAACCATCTTTTTACTTCAACAGTGTACTTTTTCTTCCTCTACCCTTTCTAACAGTCCTCCACATGGCCATGAGCTACTAGTCAGAGAGTTTCCATTGACTTCACTGAACTTCGGTTCATGCTTTATGTTCAAAAGTTTTCTGCCCCTTCTCATCTTCAGATCCCTTTAGCACAGTGCTTCCTACCCACACAGAAGCTAGTTTGTGTGAGCTGGAAATCTCATGCGACCGTGGCTCTCAGGTTGTTTCCAGTTCCCAAAGAAGGCAATGTTTTTGTCCTCATGGGGGTTCAGTAACTCCCGTTCTGGACCAGCATCAAACAGAATTCTTCAGGCACAAAAGAGCCTCAGACTTGGTCAGATTTAGGTAAACCAGATGGGGGGACTTGGCCATTTTTAGCCCTATTCATTTCATAAGGTTTGAGTGATCCTTCAGCATGGCTGTCAAAGTGGCTACATGCCCTCAGGTACCCAGAGGGCAAAGAGCAACAACTCATTATCAAGTTGATTCATCAAAGATCTGCAAGAAACCCTCTGGCATCCAGTTCTGTTCCATGTGTTCCCTAAAATCAGGGATGATACAACACACAGAGCTTTGTAGATGATGTGACCATGGCAGCCGTTGCAAACACGTCCCAAAACAAGACTGAAGTTCAACGGGATCTTTACAGCAGAAGTAAAAATAGGTGAAGTTCAACACGGACAGGTGATAGGTATCATAAATGAATGATGTGCACACTAATAGACACCTGCAGATGGACCTTGTGAAAGAGTTCTAGTGAACAGGAGTCAGTAATGGCAGGTTGTTCCCACAGCAGTGAATATGCAGTCTTTCCTGTTGGACACACGATGAAATGCATCAGCCAGGTTCAGCATCAGCACAGCCTCAGCCGTACTACCAGCACCAAGCCACTTTGGGGCTTCAGCTTCATGAAAGTCATGGAACAGTTTGAAAGAGTGCAGAAGCCAGAGAGGAATGATTAGAACCTGAAAATATGGCTGAGAGGAGAGGATGGAGGAAATTGAGGTTGCTGAGCTCAGTGCTAAGCCCCTGCACTCCCTGGTGACAGCAAGGGAATGACACGATCTCAGGCATCCAAGCAAGAAAATAGTTGATCGGGCACATTCACAGATGATACAGTGAGGAGGACAGACAAACTTTGGCAAGAAAGACTTAGGTTAGACTTCAAGAAAACTCTCTAGTGAGAGAGAGAAGCACTGGAATAGGCTGACTGGAGAAGCTGTAGAACATCATAGTGGTGAAGGCCCTATCCTTGGAGACATTCAAGGTCAGGCTTGATGGGGCTCTGAGCAACCTGAGCTAGTTAGAGATGGCTCTGCT
>JAVSBS010006212.1:0-13169 GCA_033124195.1 Coracias cyanogaster
AAAAATTCAATATTAAATATATTTTTATGTTCTCTGAATTAACAGAAGGAAACGGTTTGGTTAAAAATTCCTCAGGCATTTGTTATTACTTCAAAAATTTACCCAAATTTTCAGATTCTATGTAGCAGAGATCCCAAAAGAACATATCTAAAGCTGATCTAACTGAACCTGTTCAAACACATCAATATCTCCCACCAGAAGAAGACAAGAATTAGAGAACTCTCAGTAATCTCTCCAGAAGCTAAAGTTTTCTTCAGAGAAATACAGAAACTCAACCGAAGAAGCAACATCCTAACAAGTTTATCGCATCTTCAAATTATTCAAAATGTGCAAGATTTTTTTGATAAATAGTTTGAGGAAACAGAGAAGCACAACAAACACTGCAGCCAAACATCAGAAAGTGCTTTCAACTTAACCATCAAAACACGACAATGAAAAACCATGCAGTTGAATTTTGTCTTCATATGGAAGGAAATGTAGCAGTTCACTTATTCCCTTAATTGCCTTCCATACCTACACCATGTGAGAGAGCTCCTTGCAACAAAACTAGAATTAACATTAGCTGGTTAAAACCTAGAGGAATGAAAAATACTCTGGTACCTAAAAATTCCTTATGTTATTTTTGCCCCTTTCTTTTAATAAATTAGGCTCAAAGAGTTAATTGTGCTGAAAAACATTAGCATAATGCCTAAGGATACAATTTTTAACCTGACTATGGAGCATTGGCAGTATAGATGCTGAATCTAAACTGTAGAATAACTCATTAGGAAAAACGCAATAGCTGTGGCAAGACTTACTACAAATATGCTTGAAGTGTTTTTTAAAATTAATATTATGTTGCTACGCTTGGCTTAATTAGCTTTCTTCTTCATTTACAAAGCATATCTGTCTGGTTTATGAACTTAGTCTCTATTCCTCATTCTTGAAAACTTGTTTAATTAAAGTTTTAACTACTGCATGAGTTTTAGAAACAGTAGAATGACTTTTATTACTAGAAATCCTAATCCTTCTTTTAAATATGATCATACCTACATATACTATATCAGAAATGTGAGAAGATATGCTCCATAATACTCTTGAATAGACACATGATACTGCTAGTTTTAGTTATACTTGCCATCCATTTCAACTAAGTTGCATGTAGGCAGCTTTGGTGGTTTGGGGGGGGGTTTTGTAGTAGCAGTGGAACTGTGATTAATTTAGCCAACCATCAATTCAGTCCCCTGAAATCCATTAAAGGTCACTTTTCTTTTTTAGGTATGTACCCATTTCTAATCTGTTCATTGATTTCCTCATCCATTATTTTATTCTATCTCTTTTAGAGGTCCATCACTTACTAGACTCCCATCTCTACTAGTAAAGCACTATGCTTTGGGTTTCAGTTACAGCAAATTGTATCACAATCTTTTTCAGCATTTATCACTTGCTTTCCTTCATGCTATAATAAATGATTAAATACTAATTTATTTTTGCTATATATACAAAATTGAAACCTAGTCATTAGAAATGTTATCTGGGATACACTTGAAGTTCTAAAAATATGTGACATATAGTTTATCATAATATATTTTTTGGCTGCATATCAAAAACCTTGTGGCATAATTGTGAGTGAGGAGAAACTATTTGTGCAATCACTGCCAACAGTCTACTGTAAAGCAGAAAATATTTTTGGCTCCCCTATGCACAGATGCTGAAGACCCCGCTTAATGACTTGTTACACATTATACCAAAAATACACTACAATTTCATCACACAATTTACTCCACAGAAGCAGAATGTCAACAATAGTCAGTTCTATAATAATGAAAAAAGATAATAGTCATTTTCCCTCCTATTCTCATTTGAATCTCATAACCGCTGGGGTGATCAATTTCAAAACCTTATTAGTTCTGCTACTGTGAACCATTCAGGCCCTCATTTCAAGATCTGTTTGCAGCGCAAACCTACGAGGGCAATCTTTTTAAATGAACAATTTACAATTAATATTTCTGCCAACATATATTTGCAAGCTTTACATAATAGTAGACAAAATCATTTCAAAATTTTCAAATTAAAACATGGGCTATCATTGCATATGGCAGAAAAACTGTGCTATGAAATATACACTGGCACTAAAAAACTTTGTCAGCCTGTAAATCTAATGAGTGAAAGAAGCAAATAAATGTGAAACTTTACGCTCTTTTTCTAAATTAAAAAAAAAATAAAAGAGATAAAGCATCATCAGTTCATTCTGCACAGAATTCTGTATTCATTACTCCACTCAACTGGAAAATACGAATTTTATAAAATCAATTGTAAAACTTTTAAGAGGTGACCTTTTCTTGCATTCTTTGTATCTTCTTATCCCAAAAAATGTTTTCTTTACATATGCTCTTATCCCAAAAAATGTTTTAACAAGATTTTTATTTAGACTAAATTGGCCTATTTCCCTTAACATTAGCAGAGATAAGGTGGTTCATACCAGCTGAGTCTCTGATCCTATGAGAGTATGTTCAAAGGATCACAAATGGCAGAATTTAAAGAAGTTACTGTGCTTCAGCTGGAGTTGGTAAGCAGACATGTGGTCCCTGTCAGCTCACTGCAATGCCAAGTACACGGTGTTCACTTAAGCTGCTTTCAGCAGTTTCAAAAGAGAGCCCAGGCGAAAGCATTGGAAAGATGTGGGTTTAGGAAGAACACTGGAGGCAAGCTATGCTTTCTTTTATAAACAGCACCAAAAGTGATGCAACTGCTGTTGTTTCCCTATGCAAGTGGAGATGGAAATTAATCTTTTTCATTAGACTGCAGTATCATGCATGTGGTCAGCTTAAATGAGTCACATGAGGGAGCAGTATCTCTCTCACATGAGAGAGAGAGAGAGAGAAAGAGAAGGGGAGCAGAGGAAAGTATCTTTTAAAACCCACCAACTTGGTCACTTGCAGTTACCTGACCATTACTTTATTTGAAACAGTCAGTCTGCTTAGTTCTTCCTTCAAAGGAGATAAAGGAATTCAGACAAAAAAAAAAGAAGTAATCATTTGAGACTCTGAAAGCAGAATGCAGATAATGAAACAACCCCATAGCTTGCAAGATAGTTCTCTACTCATTATTGGTAGATGTATAGAACTCTTTCATCATGTCTCTAGCTGAGTTTAGCACCCTAAATATATTCAAGCAAGATAGAGAGAGGACTTTTGCACTGCTGTAAAATTAAATAACCAGTAAGATTTATTTACATTATTCAGAGTAGACTTTTCTGTTTCAGCATGTTTTCCTTCAATTTGCAAACATAAGAATATCCCTGATCCTAATACTGCTCAATAAAAATGGTCTTTTCAATTTATAGGTGGAAAGTGCACAGAATTACCAGGTTCTGAACCTTGTTTGCCTTACAGTATACCTAGAAAAATGTGCTGCTGACAAACACATGAACTTATTGTTCATATTCTGGGATGAGGAACCCAGGAAGTTTTGTTAATGGCTGTGTCATACACCTCTTACATGAGCATAAGACTACAACACCATCTTTCATCCTGACTTCCTCTTCTCTAAAATGGGATTAATACTATTTCCTTCCTAGCACCATCCTTGTTTTTGTTATACTCAAGTTTACATCTAGATGAGCATCAGAGTTGAAATGGAGCTCAACTTCTACCCAGAAACTACTTAAGCAGACATCTAAACACTGAGAAGGTGAAGTCCTAAACTGCTGAGGACAAACACTATCTTTACTAAACATACCCTTTAATCTGATGCCTAAGTGAGGATTTCAGTGCCAAATTTCAGACCACCAGTGACATTTGTTTCTTTGCTTAGAAGTAAAAAAGGAAATAATTTTTCAAAATTAATATACATGAAAGTATTTGATTAACTATTCGATTTTTTTAAATGTTAGTGCATTTTATTCACTTGCTGCTCACTTAAAAAAAAAAATCTTCATAAAACAAAACTATTGAGCTTTCCATTGAGATTATTATACACGTATGCATGTCTTTTCTAGCTGTCTAATGTCTTGGCAGCAAATCAACTTTCAGTGAAATAGAAATGAAATGTGTCTCTTAAAAAAAAAATGCTTACAAAAGACATGCTTTCTTGAATGAGATTAATAAACTACATTTGTTTAAGCTTCTAACAAAGATAACATTCCTCTAAAGGTGGCATAACTCATACCAGTTAGTATCAGATATAACAGACTCATAGGATAGTTCAGGTTGGAAGGGCCCTCACGAGTTCTCTAGTCCAACCTCCTGCCAAAACCAGGGTTAGCTACAATATTAGGTGCAGTTTTTGACTGCCTCATATAGTCAAGTCTTAAACACCTCTAAGAATGGAGACCACAGCTCCTCTGGCAACTGCTCCACTGCCTGACCTCATGGGGAAAATTCTTTGTCTATCTAGTCTGAACCTCTCGTTTCAAATTATGTCCATAGTACCACTATGCCTGGCTCCACCCCATAGGAACTGGAGGCTTGCCGTTAGGTGACCTAAAGACTCCGGGCTGAACAGGTCCCATTTCCCCAGCCTCTCCTGAAAGAGGAAGTGCTGCAGCCCCTGGCCAAGCTTGAGGGCTCCAGGCCCTCTGCTGAATTTATCCCAGATTACCAGCATCTTTCTTGCCCAAAACTGGACACGGAAGTCTATGTTTGGTCTATGACACAATGGTATTTTACTTCTCCCAAAAGAGCATTTGTGTGTATTACAGCCTTGTTCATAACGTTTTCTTTAAAACTGACTAAAAGACCTCAATATCCTAGAAAATAATTTTGTAGAAAATAAAGACCTGCCTATTACTGGTATTATCCATTCTTACATTGGTCTCTACTCAGTGTCCAGCACATGAAAGCCAGTCAGGAGAAGTAAACTGGTGACCATAACCCTGCCAGATATTTGCACCGAAGGGAACTTTACAATTGACCAGTGGGATAAAACTTGTACTTAGGTGCTGGTGCAAGCACAGTCCAGAGAGGCCATGAAACTTCAATGGTGCTTTTCCCAAATGCTCTCCCAGATTTCTGTTCTCCATCCTTGCAGTTTTCAATTATAAAGACATAAAGTGCTTGTCTGCTTCTTTTAGTTCTTTAACATATATTAGCACAATATAGAATGGTACTTCACGCAGCTACAACTAATACTGGCAGTAAGTGTCCAAAGACACATTTCCTGTATATACTGGAGTATACTTGACAAAAACCATGGGCTGCGTAACTACAAGAATTTCATGAAAGCCATAAGAAATGTTACTGCAAGGTGCCCACAGAGCATTTAAAAAACATCCCCACTGTTTATCACTCTTTCAGATTAAAAGAGCTTTTGAACATTACCGAGACTCGTTACGCACAGTGTTCACAGATACACTGTCTTAAAAGACATGCTGCTTTTTGCATTTTAGAGTGCTGCTTCTCTAATTTATATTTTTTTAAAAAGGAAGAAATAATAAAAAAAATACTTTCTCCCTCCTGTAGATGCAGCTGTCACTTGTGTCTTGGTTCAGATGCACACTAACAGAAAGTAGCTGAGTACACATTGCAATTGCATACTCAATTTTTAGTACTTCTGGGCTTAGTCTGAATAGTAACTCTGAAAAGTAGTGTTATTGATGGTATCTCTTTTATCGTCTCAGTGTTGTCCAAATTAAACCTCCTCACTTCAGAGGTAATAGGATATTTTGTTTCTTTTTTCTTTAAGATGCCACTGCAAATTCTGAGAATCACATTACATTGTCACTCCATTGCACAAATAAAACCAACTGAAATATCAGAGAAATTGTATCAATGACACATACAATCTTTTAGCAAGCTTACTGGTGGTATCTATACTCTCAAGAAGAGAGTTATGGAAACTAAAGGAATTAAGACTTTACTGCACGGAACAATGAGTAAATGCCGCTATAATATTAACACTCACACTTTCCAATTTGAAAAAAAAAAAACAACCCAAGAAATTAGTCTGGAAAACAAAATCTTTTCTAGTTTTTTTCATTTTCATGTTTTTTTCTTTGTCAAAAATTAAAAATGTTTTCTAAAAACAAAAGATAGCACGTTTGTACATTTTTTTCCTGAAATTCAACATTGTATTCTTCTTCTTTCTGTCTCTTCATAAACCTTCCTCAAATATTAGGCAATCAAAATCTAATGCAAAGAGAAAATATTGCTCCATATTTTATAATATGTATGAAGAATGCCAAATTTTAGAAATCCAGCTTTGCAGGCCTTCATTACTGGGCCTAAAGACAGAAATTAGACATTCATCATAGCTATAGAAAATCTCCATCCTGGACTTATCAGGTTGTTTTTATAGCTTAAAGATGCTGTACCAATATACATTCACACCATTTGCATTTACGGAAATGGAGTCCAGTCATGCAAGGACTCTACATATGGAAATGGAATCAAAATCAATGGAAACTCTATTTAGGAGACTTGCAAAGATACGATCAATGCTGAAGAGTCATGACAGAGCAGTATAACTGGAACCTAACAAAAGCTTTCACTGGCTTAAAAAATCCCATCAGTACCTAACAATAAGGACTGCAAGATATACTGCATAAATCCTTTGAGATATGCATTTTGTGCACATGGCCACAAAATAAAAATATTTTGGAAGACGAAGAGTTTTCCATCTAAGGGGAAGTGTGAATGCTACTACATGCTTTACATAAATAAAGTACAAAGATAGTACAATATGAAGACTGCAATTAGTCAGAAGGAAAGATGTTCCAAAGCTTGTAATCACTGAGGACAGTGCTGTGTCTCTGTAGAGTGCCATCAGTTCTCATTCATGTCAGTCTCACTAGCACTCTTCTCAATGTGGATCCCCACACTCACAGATGTATACTCACAACCCAAAGACAAGTACAATGGACTTTGAGGAAGAAGGGAACAGGATAGAGCCATAAACATAGTCTGTGTATCATGATCAGTTGTCATTCCTAGTCTTTTGATATCTTTTACTGATATTCCATCTTTCTATTTTAACTTTGAGCCACCGCAAGCTGTTCCTTATCACATCACCAGTACCTCAGAATAGTTACCAGACTTCTCTTGAGTGTATGTTGGGGTGGTGGGGATGCATGGAGAGGAAAAAAGAATCTTAATACAGCACTTCTGAAAATAAAATTATTTCTGTGTGATTAAATGGCAAAAATCTGGATGCAACTCCTGCCAAGTGATTGTCCTGAAAATGTTACATATAGAGATATTCTTGTGCCACAACACTGTCAAAGTCTGAGTTTTTCTGAAGGCTATTCTGCTTCCTGGAGGCAGGCAGTAATTTTTTGGTTTATAATATAAGTTGCCACCAAGTAGTAGAGTCTCTGCATGAAGACAGCTGTTTTGTTGGACAACCATCCTTGGTCCTCAGTGAAAACAAATAGCAGCCACAACTATCTGATGAAATTGAGCTGGTTCCACAATAAAAAAAAACAGTAAGAAAACTCATTGATTGTCTTTTTATACTGAATGGATACTGGATGCCACCTAGTCTCTGAGAAAAAAAAAAAGCAACAAAACACCTGCATGGAGTAGTGATGTTTGTTTGAAGCTGAAAGGGTTCTCCAACAAGTGGACAGAATGAACAGCTTTTGGTTATATTTAATGGCAGTATGGGTTATATTTTAAGGTAACATGATGTTATATTGTGATTGCTGCATTTAATAGCTGCTGATGGGCTTTATCTCTACTGATTTTCTACTCTTTTTTCAAACCCCTTTATATCTCTGTCCTTCCTAACATTCTGTGGCATTATTTTCTGCATTTTAATGATAGACCTTTTAGTAAAAGTTGAAAAGTTGCTGAAGCTTGGTTTAGACTTTACCTAAGAATGTAATGATCTAATCTCTGAATTATTGTGCTTTAAGAAACAAGGAGTATGTCCTTATTGGCATCTTCAGAGCAGTTTTGCAAGATGCAACATCTAAATGCAACATCATTTTGCTGAACGATTTGGTCCTAAGAACACTGACTCCTTAATAGCCTAACAATATCCTTGGACAAAACTTTTTAAAATTACTCCTCCTAGGAGCTTACAAATCATTCTTAAATCAGGTACAGTATTAAGAGGCAAACAATTACATGATAGAAAAAGAACTGGCACACCAAGCTCCCGTCGACCTGTGCAACTGTGACTGTCAGAGAGAAAACAAATTAGTTCAGCAGGTTACTGAACAGGCTTAGTTTGAAATGCCACTACTTTAATCTCAGTTTTGCGCATAAGCTTTCATTTATTTGCGTTACTGAAAATATACCATAACTCATCTGTGATAATTTCTATAGATTTTTGCATTTCCACTAGTGTATTTAAGATAAATTAGTTTTAATAAGTTTAATTTCAAATTGTTCAAAGTGTTTATAATACCAACATTAATTTTTAACAAACTAGATTATATTGACTTTTAAAATAAGGCCTCCTTTGGAAGTATTATAATTTAAACAGTCTTCAGGAGCCATTGTAATGATTTTCTACTTAAAGTTAATTCTCCGTGAATTGGTGAATCCATGGAAGACAAAACAAAACCTGATGTATGGGTGCTACATTTTGCAATATTGTCTATCTAGAGGCTGACCTGTAGATCCATTCTCAAGTGGTAAATGGTGATTTTCTGTCTATTCTTTAAAGTCCTTTGAGAAGGAAGTTCTACTAGCTTACCCAAGTTAAATTATCTGTTATAGGTTTGTAGCATGTACCACACATTTCCAGGGATTTACAAGATACTACCAAACTCACTTCACCTGTACTACCAACTAGACTGGAAATAGGAACAAAAAATTGAAATGCCAAGATTTTTATTCAGTGAGTTTGTAGCATTTTTCAATACCTCACATTTGCTTTGAGGTGATTGGTGGCAACCAACATGGCTTGACCAAGGGAAAATCATACCTGACAAATTTGGTGGCCTTTTATGGTGGATTTACAGCATCAACGGATAAGGGAAGAGCAATCAATGTCATCGACCTGGACTTGTGCAAAGTGTTTGACACCGTCCCACACGGCATCCTGGGCTTTACATTGGAAAGATATGGTTTTGATGGATTGAGCATTCAGTGGATAAAGAATTGGTTGGATGGTCAGACTCAAAGAGTCATGGTGTTCAAGTAGAGACCAGTGATGAGTGGTGTTCCACAGGGACAGGTACTGGGACTACTTAACATCTTTGTTGGTGATATGGACAGTGGGATTGAGTGCCCCCTCAGCAAGTCTGAGGATGGCACCAAGCTGTGTGGTGCAGTTGACACAGTCAAAGGAAGGGATGCCATCCAGAGGCACCTTGAAAGGCTTGAGAGTTGGGCCCATGCCAAGCTCATGGGACAAGGCCAAGAGCAAGGTCCTGCACCTGGGTTGGCCCATCCCAAGCACAAATACAGGCTGGGCAATGAGTGGATTGAGAGCAGTCCTGAGGAGAAAGAATTGGGGGTGGTTGTTGATGGAGAGCTCAACCTGAGCCTGCAATGTGCCAGTGCAGCCCAAAAAACCAACCATGTCCTGGCTACATTAAAAGAAGCATGGCTAGCAGGTCAAGGGAGGTGATTCTCCCTCTCTCTTCCACTCTTGTGAGACCCCACCTGGAGTACTGTGTCCAGCTCTGGTGCCCTGAATACAAGAAAGACATCGATCTTTTGGAGCAGGTCCAGAGGAGGGCCACAAAGATAATCAGTGGGCTGGAAGATCTCTCCTACAAGGACAGGCTGAGAGTGTTTGGGTGGTTCAGCCTGGAGAAGAGAAGACTCCAGGGAGACCTCATTGTGGGCTTCCAGTATCTGAAGGGGGCCTACAAGAAAGCTGGGAAGGAACTTTTTACAAGGGCTTGTGATAGGATGAGGGGTAATGGCTTTAAACAGGAGGAGAGGAGATTTGTCTCTGCCTATGTCAGAAGGATTGGAGCGAGGTGATCTTTAAGGTCCCTTCCAACCCAAACCATTCTATGATTCTGTGATATTTCAAAATGTGAAGTATTATGCAGTCCATAATATCTGACTACATGAAAATTACAAAATGAAAGGTCAACATGGAGGTATTCTAGATCTCTCACCTTTTCAAATCCTTTTCTCTCCCTTCCTTTTCAAAAAACTAGCAGTCAGTCATCATTATTTTCAAAATGCCAGAAATTTTATCTTATTTATTGCTTTTAGAAATGAGGGGCCAAAAGCCAGAGTTTTTCTGCCATGGATTCACAACACCTGAACTCAAGTCAAAATATAAGGAACCTTTCCTATGGTACTAGTAGCTCTGCCTATTTGATCTTTCATTACTTTTGTTAATTAACAAATAGTAAAATGCTAACTAACTTGTTTTAATTGATAACATGAGAAAACACAGCATTCTTGTGACAAATTATCCCTAATAATGCCCTAAATAGATTGAATAAGGATAATACATTAATCTGTGAAAGCATAACTACAGACTCACAGACCATATTGTCTGTCTATCAGCTATCTCATGAAGCACTAAATAAGAACACTTTCCAACTCACAATTATTTGCAAACCGTTCTTCACACAAAAGACTGGAAGACTCACTATTGAAAGAATGTATTGACTCTCTCACATGACACTAAACAAAATTTGCAGAGCAACAGACAGACTTCAAAGATTGCATTGGCCTTCCAGACAAAATGTCCAACACAACTCATGTATAATCACCACGCCTCTGCAGAACCACTGTACTCACAAATAGCCCATTAAGTGCTAAAACCCAACTGTGTATAACTGACAATTCCCATTTCTCTGTACCCTGGAACTGAAACAACTGCTCTGTAGTGAGATTGGATGCCTTCTCAGAAAGAAGGAATTCTGATTGATCAATGGATCAGCAAAAGGCTTAAAGTGGGGTTTTTAGCATACAGGCATATATACTCTGTTTCAAAGACTTGATATTAGGAACGAGGATGTTCAAATCTTCCTCTAAGGTCAGTATGTATTAGTTGTGCATCACGTTTCACCCATACCAAACAGGACTCAGAACAATAGTTCAACCACTTATTCTTTAGATAAAAACTTGTTTCTACAATTAAAACAAAAAGCTCTGGACAATATTCATATGTTCAAGTAGAAAAAAATGCACATCTGAATTAATGAGATTAAAATTTCCATCAATAAATGAATCTAACCTGGTTTATCAAAGGCAAATGAGGATCATCATACAGTCTTCTGTGTCCGTAAATGAATCACTAACCTACAGGCTCATCAGTATTCTGCACACACTCTTACAGCTATTATACCCAACACCTTTGTCCATTTGGCCAAGAACACCCACAGAAGTTAATGAAAAGTTCTGAGTCTTAAGGCATTTGAATGTATAGCATAATCATTTCCTACAGATGGAATTTAAGTTACTACATGTATTTTGTGTTATCAAAAACACATTGAGTTTCAAAAATTCAGATAAATATGTTAATAATATTTCTATAACAGTGAAAAGTAACTCTTGAAGTTGCCTTATATTGCTATGTCTGACATTGCTACGGAAATGAAAGAGGAATACTGAATCGTTAGTATCAGTCTTATCATTTATATGAATTACAGCACTAATATCAACTACATCAACAAGTAAATACCTTCTTAAGAACACAGGTCTATAAAAGGCATCGCTCAGTAGCACACACTATGGTTTTAGTTCTTTAAAGTGATAGCTAGATTTAGCTGTAGATGTCCATAGTTTTTGGACATCAAATTATCTTCTTAGTGTCTGCTATTTCAGACATTTTGTTTCAACAGAGATGTCAGAATTTATTTTCATTTCTCAAACTGAGATCATTCAGAATTTTTCAAGAAAATAGAAATTACATTGACTGCATGAGGGAAAATAAAAAGACACGGACATATTCCACAGTGGCCAAAAGCCTACCACTGCTGCTATTAACTAGGGCTCATTAAGACCACACTCAAATCCTTAATTTGAATTTCAGCTGCCAAGTACTTCTTAAGTATTCACTACACCAGAGCAAGAATCATTATCTAAATGAATTGAGTCTCAGTCTGCCATATTGTCTGAGAGTTCCCAGGGTCATTCATATCTTAGTGTGGGAAACTAGGGATTTACCCTCCCAGCTCTGTGCCAATTCTATTCTGTACCTGGGAAAAAGAAACCTTTTCAAACAAGTATTTTCATCAAAATAATTCTGTTCCCACAAAAACTTTTGACTTACATCTGCTAGTGATTTATTTCCACCCAGCCCCAGTAGGAAGGTGTATCTGTCAGAATAAACCAAGTCTTGACGTACTCTGGAGTCTACTCTTGCTATATTTATTTTTCTGATAGAATAATTTACTCCAAATCAGTTCCACCATATTCCCTGCAGATTCCTACACACTGCAGTGAAGACAGTAATCTATGAGGGTTCTTTGTCTCAAAAATAAAATAAATTACATTAAAAAAAAAACCAACCCAAACCTGAAACAAAAAAAAAACAAAGACAGACCTAAAAAAACCACCCTACTTTTATTTCGCAAGCACAGTATGAAACAGGAGCTGGACACTCTAAAAGGAAAATCACAGCCGTATAATCTTATTGGAAAAAATGCTGTACAATTACCAGCCTTGATATGTGGCAGAGGTATTCAAAGAAAAAAGCATTATTTGCACCCATGTACCTTTCATGAGAGAGCAAGTAGTTCGGTGTAGCATTTTTTCTCTCATTAAAATCGAGATAGGTACAATGCTGACATCCTTGTTAAGAATAGGTAGAAAGAAAATACTAGAAAGTTCTCGTTGTCTAGGAGACTTATTTAAAATACACTGAAAAGCTGCACTATTCCTATAAAGACTCAGAGACTAAGGCTTAAAACACTTACTTGATAATGTCCCCTTCAAGAGCAATCACTCGTTTAATGATCTTCTGTTCAGGGTTTCTAGGAGACCTGAGACAGAGGATAAGGTTATACAGTAAGAAACGTTCCCATTGTTTTAAGAAAATGAAAAGAAATTCCACAAAGAAATAGACAATATTAAAGTCATTAGCAGATTCCATGTTGTACTTGATACAGCATCAACCATGATGTTCCATGCTGAACAAAGCTACTATAATCATTCTCATTGCAAATCACCACAGAAAAGCAGATGCTGAAAAATGTATTAAAACTTGAATCCCACATCATATTGTGTTTAAACATTCATGTCATTCATACAGAATCACAGAATCATTATGGTTGGAAAGGACCTCCAGGGTCATCAAGTCCAACCTTTCTCCTAGCATCTCTC
>JAVSBS010006212.1:13269-48670 GCA_033124195.1 Coracias cyanogaster
GCCTTCCTACCCTCAAGCAGATCGACACTTGTGCTTAATTTTGTGTCATCTGCAAATTTACTGAGGGTGCATTTGATTCCCTCATCCAGGTCACTGATAAAGACATTAAACAAGACAGGTCCCAAAACTGAGCCCTGAGGGACACTCACTTTGGGGAAAAAAAAAAGTCCCTATGTTATTAATATCTACCACTAATTCAGGTAAACCTTGCCTAGGGAATTGTGGAAGTCTAAAAAAGTTATAAAATTTTCTGAAACTTTCAGCTGTATCCAAAGCTCCTTAATGTAATATCATGTTTTCACTTCAAGTAATTTTTCTAGAAGCATGTTTCATTGAGTGCATTCTGATCATGCATTACATAGTATTGTCAGAAAGCAAACCTGAATTTGCATGCTTAGCCTGAATACTCCAACTTCCTGGATGCATATTAATATATAGGACTATCAGAAGTGTTATTCTACCACAGTTTTGATAGATTAATGTAGATATATGCGCACCATAAAATTTCTTTATTTTCTGTATACTTTGCCTCTTTTTTTTTTTTTTTTTTTCTATTCTTCACTTATGTAACTATGCAAACCAAGTGTTTTCATAGGAAAGTCAGTAAAGGAACAAATGGTTTTGATTCTCTGCTGATGCTTGAGTTCTGTCTATTAGATTTCAAATACAGTCTGCTAGACATGCAATTGTAAGAGCTTTATAATATAGTTTTCATGCCTAAAAACACTGGCCATTCCATTCTCACAATGGACCAGTACTTTTGAGCTCAGCTCTGGTCAGCTGGTAGCACCTAAGATTACATTTCCTTACAAAGAAAAGCTGAGATGAGTCTGGATGAAAAACTTGCCCATACTGCTGCATGACTAAAGGCATTTGCCATCCACTTTCAGTTCCAAAAGTTAGAAAGAAAAATATTTTCAGAATTACTCAATGTTTTTTTAATATGAAGTGAAAAAAAGTATTTCAAACAATTTAAAAGTAGCTTGGGGTTTTTTCTGTATCAATATATTTGAAATATAAATATATTTCAATGCAATGACAAAATTCAGGAAGCATAATTTTGAATTTCAAAATATCATATAGTTTCATTTCACAAAGCAGTGTGGAACACTGAACATAATTAAGGACCATACTTTGATTCCCTAGTTATCACTGGAATTTTCAAATCATGATACCACTTACTGTAATATTTTATTTAGCATTAATTTTATCCAAAGGGTTGTATATTCCAGTTCAGTCTTTCATGTTCTTTCTCAGGCTGAGAATATACATTTTTATAATATTTTCCATGTCAGTCTTAGGAGGAATTAATCAAGTTTTAGATGCTCATATGATTGAAATCTATGGAGTATCCACAGCACTTTCTGATGCTGCTCCCTAGCAGGCTTCAACGCACACTCATTCAAGCACCAATCACCTCTTATTCTCAATCAGAGCACAGCCGAAGAAAAAACACATTTTTCTTAATTACAAAAAATACTTTAATAGATTTAATGTTTAATTCATTTAGGCTTAGATTGTAATATTTTCATGTAAATAATATATGTGATGAACCGTGTATTTCTTAAAGACTATATGAAAAGAAATTTTAAGTTTGATATTTTAAAATTCTGTTCTGGTTTAACACTTTACTTTCAAAGGTTCTTTGACATTCCCCACATATGCGTTTTCACTTGATCAGTATGTATATGTATTGTAATGTAACTACTGACCTCTCCTTTAATTTGTCTTTTGCAAAAAAAAATTGTAATGATCCTTAATAAACATCACTCTAAATCTGAGTTCTAAGAGTGGTTACTTTTCTGCCAGTAATGACATATTTAACCAAACCACAAAATTTATGAGGAAGACTTCAAGGAATTCCTTGTAGATAGTTATTCTAAATAGGAATTATTTTAAATATCTGAAGCCAGAATTGTTTAAAAATAAACTTTATACTAATGGTCTGATTATAATTCATGAAAATGGCAAAGGACTGATATGAGAGGGAGCATCAGGCTCAAAGTGGCCAATAACATGGGCATTTAGAGACTGTGGATGTTTAAGAGGTGAGCAGAATGTTTTGTTCAAGAGCCACAGCGACTACACAGGAGGTAAGAGAGACAAGTTCTGTAGTGATGGATATTGATGCCTTCCTGAAAGGTGTTTAGTGTAACACTGAGAATTCATTGATTATGGAATCACAAAAACATGCAGATACAGTCAACTTCTGGCTTTGAAATTTCACAGCAGGTATAGAACAAATTAAACGATAAAGGAGAAAAAAAAAAAAGGCCCAAATAGCCAGTAATTGTTTTGTACTCCTCTATTACTGATATCTGGGTGAGGCAACAAGATATACTCTTTGAAAACAGCAGTCATGCAAAGTGTGTGTCCCTCAAGCTACCAAGTTTCAGAATAACTCATTGCTACCAATTTCTCTTTAAACACCTATATTATTTGTTCAAGCATGTCAGGAGAATGACCACTGTATAATAAAAAAAGAAAACAATGGCCTGTGTAGTATCCAAGGCTGATAAATATTTTTTATTTTATCTGTCAAAACAATTACTTAAACTTCACTTACAGATCACCTGATGGCTGGCTGCAAATAATAGAGCTAAAGAGCAACATCCTCTCTGTCTCAAATACCTTCTGAGAATGAGACAATTCACTCTGCCTTAGCAATAATTTCTAATTTGTTCCAGACTTTAAGATCATGTACAGCATAATGCAGAAATCTCATACTCATGCACAAAGACATGAACCATAGCATCAAAATCCAGATTCAGAGTTTTAAGATAAACAATTAACCAAGGGAAAATTAGACATTTGGTATGTATTTGTTTGTGGTTTTCCAGATGCAGTCTTAGCAACTCAGCACAAGCAACTTTACCACAATTAGCTTCTGGTAATAATCGTAGCTCCTTCTCCTAAACCTACATGTTTGTCCTATTCTGTATTGACTTTCAGCTGTATAGTTCTCATCCACACCCACCTGTCATTGAAAACTAAGGAGCAATTCCCTCATGGTAAAAAAAGAAAAACAAATGCCCATTTGACATTTGTTCGAAGAGGAATTGATAGAGCAAGGTTAAGTAGAGGTGAAGGTAAATCATCCCAGTGATTAGGGATTATTCAAATTCCTCATTCACCCACAGCAAGTACCTCAAGACACAATATTCTAAGCCCCAGCCCACATATTATACTGAGACAGGTGTCCCTTTATCTATGCAATTGATACTGCTGGAAAAAAAAAAAAAAAAAAAAAGCAGAATACATAGAAGCCCCTCCTTGCCCTATACATATGTTTTGTTCTAAAGGTAAATGATATGCACTAGCAGAACAGCTGTAAAGTCTTCAATTTCCATTTTACATTTAAAAAAAAAAAAAAAAGCCTTTTTAAAGCTGAAGACATTCAGATCATCATGGAGAGAAAATACTGATTAGGATAGAGACTGGTCATATAGCTTCATCTGGGTTTTATCAGTGATGTATCACCAAAACCACAGTTTGAAGTATACTAATAATTGAAAAGTTCATAACAAGAGGTAGTTTCTTGAGAAGGAATAGAATAATAGTTGAATGTCTATCAGAAAGTGACACTTTGTTCTATTTCAGGAAAGCACTGACGACCTTTCTTACTTACTACCTCAATATCACTTCCGCAATAAAAATGAAACATTCATGTTTTGCTTTTTAATTATATGCTCTTACAAACACCATACACATATACATACACACACACTTATATACACACATAAATTCATGCAAGCATCCATTCTTCTGTGTTCAACCCAATTTTGAACAATATGTGGGATTGTAGTGCTACAAAATGTTTGCCAGGAAATACAGGAGGAATGATACAGCCAACAGGAAAATCCACAGTTTAGCAAGTGACTGTCAGATAAAAATGCTGACAATTTTCTGCAGGCTTTATCCTTTCCTTATTTAGCAACTGAGTACTTTAGTAACAATATTGCTCATAAACTTTTCCTTTTCCATCATTTGGATTATTTATTTACTGTAGAGGATACTGCTTAGCACAATTGTAAATAATTGCTCCATAAGCTAATTAACATTTGATCAATCATGAGATTTTCATAATGTTTCCACTTTCTGTATGTGTTATTTGACACTTTCATTCTTTGTCTATCTACATTGTTCTCAAAAGTGCCCACAGCAAATCATGCTTCAGAGCTTGAAACTGAAGCCTTTTCTAGAGAGAAAAAGGACTTTTTAGGCTATATTCCAAGATCCTGGCAAGATAAGTGAAGGAAGATAGTTGATTCATTTCTACTCTCCAATGGGGATATATTAACAAGTATCCCCAAATGCTACGTGATAGCATTCCCTCCTGAGCATGCTCTACAATAAACAGAAAAACCTCTACCAATCCTGGATAATGATCAAACAGAATGTTTAATGCTCAGGCATACAGCGGACATACCAAAAGCAATTGCATTTTTCAACAGATATTAGCACAATAGCTATCATGAAAAGAAGAAAGAAATTAGACTTGAACAACACTAAGTCCAACTAAATAAATGCTACAACATATAATTAATTTTTTTCCTTGAACTCAGATTTTCTGTGTGCATGCATTAGAAAACTTCTTTTTCTAATGAGAGATGGCATACTGTGAAATCATAATGAAAAAGCAGCTAATATATTTCAAACAGACAGCTTGAATTAGATACTTTGATGATCTACGTATGTTTCATGTTACCCATCCATTATCCTAGTCAACTCACAAGGCTTTTGTACTCACTTTTGAAAATTATCAGACATTTGGTAGTAACTGAGCATTTTCAAGAACAGGACAAACAACAGGTATTTATTTAAAAGTTGCAGTGAAAAGTGCCTGAACTTTGAGCTGTTTACATGTATGTATATTACTATTAGCACGAGGCTTCACTTTTTATGGGACAGAAGCGAGATGTTTAGGCAGCAGCTGGAAGTTTGCCTTCAGATTATTCTCAGTTTACTTCAGATTGAGATGTATGTGATTTGATGATCATTTACATGGAGGTGATTGAAACAATGAACACTGTGTTGTAGGATGAACCGACTGAAACAAAGAAGGCCATCTTTTTCAGAAACATTATTTTTGCTTTTATTTATGTTAATGCCAGATATTGAGAAGGATTTAACTCCATAAAATAGGATAAGGGAGAGCTTCTGAGGTTTTAGTCTAACTCTGTGATCCAAAGCCATTCACTGAGCGACCTCTACACTTCCCTAACTCCTATCTGATAAAAAATTCCAGTTTAAGTATGGTTTACACTCCTTGGAATTTCCAGAATTGCTGCCAGATTACAAATTAGTTGTTTATCTCCTTCTTGAGCCTTTTAAGGATCCATAAAATAGCTAGACTGGTAACTAAAATAGATAGAACCCAGAATAAATTACATCAATACACCTACAGAACTGAGAACCTCAAAGACATTTTGGTGACAACTTTTAAAACATGCTTAGAGGAAGAGGAAATAGAGAGGCAGTGCAATCATCTTTATTTTCTGGTCTTGCTTACTAAGATGAATAGGGCATTTTACATGGCTGCATCAGACACTGGATAAAGATGTTGACCCTCAAAAGAGTTTTGTCCCTTTGGTCTGTGATGAAGGACCTGCCTAGCTATCCTGCCTAGGATAGCATAGCAGTTGATGCTCAAACTCTGTACAGTAGGAACTATGTAGCAATGTCTATTCTTTCTTCCCTCCCAGTACTGTAGCTATGATAAAACAAATCCAACACAGGCCACTATAATGTTGTATAAGAATGCAAATTTACTTAATATATGTGCATATTTTCTAAGCAAAATAATTTTTAATTCATTTGGTTCACTTTTTTCCCCAGTCCATAACTTCTATCTAAATTGCATACTCCTTTATGCAGATAATGAATCCCATAATAAACATAATATATAACTAACTACATTACAGGTTCTGAGACAATTTCTCAATTGTGGAAAATAACATGTAATGTAATAGTGGAGGAGAAAAACCAAGAACCACACTTATTTTATTCTTTTTTGCTATCATTCCTGTTGTCACTTTCTATTATATGGAATTACTTCATTAAATGTATCCAGTAACCAAGTCTAATATCTGCGTTCAGCTTGGATCCACCAGCACAAGACAGATAATCACAACTGGAAAAAGTGATGGACCACCGAAGTAACAGTAAAAGAGGCATAATGTAACAGCAGTGGCTAAGGAAATGGGGTCTGTGCAGATCAGAGATAAGACAAAGGATTTAATTGCTATTATCATCTATCTAACTGTTGATTAGGAAATCAGACTTTTAGGAGAGGTGCACAGCAGAAGGAGGCAAGGAAACCACATGAATTGCAGTAGGAAAATTCCAGTTGGATACCAGAAGAATTTTCACACTGCATCAGGTTAAGCAGTGGTGCAGGTTGCCCCAAAAGGCTGGGAATCACATAGGCACTCAGAGCTCAACTGGACAAGGCTCTAAGCAGCCTGACCCAGCTTCAGAGTTAAACCTACCTTGAGTGTTTGGTAGAGATGCTTTACAACATAAATTATTTTTCACTTTGAACTGTGTACAACCTTCAGTGTTATTAGACTATATGAAGAAGCATGATGTTGATACCTTAAAAAACAAGATCTTTCGTATGGAATGAGGGTTTGATGCCAGAAGAGACCATATTGATCACCTTAATTAACTGCTGATTTTTTTTTTTTTATCTTTTCCGTCTTTTTGGATAGTATCTAATTCTATCATAAAGCATTTTTAGAGAAGTTTGTGATATCACGTCTCAAACATTCTAAGTGAAAATGAGACTAACATCCAGAGAAATTACTCCAAAGTTTAATTACTCCTGCTATTAGGAAATTGCATCTGCATTCAAAATCGAATTTATCCAACTTCAATTTCAATTTCATGCCTTCTCCTCCAAGGCAGAAAACCCCTCAACATCATATTTCTTCTTCATGCAGAAAAATTTAGGCACAACTGCTCTTCTTAAAATTTCTCTTGGATTCATCAGCTAGAACTTAACATGCAGTTAGTTTTCCACTTCCAGGGCCACTTTTGCCACCACATTTCAAACTTATTCCAGTGTTTCCATTTTCTTCTTGGCACACAGACATGTGAACCTGGTATTATTCAGCTTGGATTATTGCTACACGTAATAATAAATTAAGTAAACTGGTTTTATTATACTGGCTCAATGCAAAATCTCTTTCCTATTTCTTAATATTCCATTTATTTGTATATTCAGGCATAAAGCTCATCCTTTTCATCCTAGGAGCTAATGTCAAAAGGTTACATATCAAAAAGTGGTATCTAAACCCTTCTCTGAGTAAACTGCTTGCTAAAAGAGCTAACCAATAAAGTTTTGATTACTACTTGCACTACACGTTCTGTAAAGCATGTTTTTGGACAGCAACCATGTGATTCAGATCGTGCTGTAATGATACAGCTGACTTATTTACTGTCCTGTCTATGTCTCTGTATTGCTTGCAAGCTTAGCCAATGATTATGAAGGCAACTGACAAAACCAGTACCTAGCTTGGGATCACAAAGCAATCTGCTGGAAATACTGCCATTCATCAATGTCTCTCCAACCATCTCTACATATTCACAGTTGAACTGAGCCTGTTCATAATCTGATAAACATGGTCAACATTAATTCCCTTAAAAGATAGTTTCCAGATCAGGATATTATGTGGCAGGAAAAAGAGTTCTTGAAGAAACCAAATACAGTCTATTATGGCCTTTATGGAAATTTTAATTATCTACTTTTTTGGTAATTTTATTGATAAAACATACCACAAGTTTGCCTGACAAGCTCTATTTCTGAATAGATTGACCTTAACCATATTTTAGCTTCTCCTGATAGAATGAGAAATAAATCATATGAACATTTTGCTCAGATAAGACATTTCTAAGGCCCTTCTCTTTGTTTAAAATACTGGAAATTTATAAGTCTTGAAGTCATTTGCATTTTCTTCTTTGTCTTTCTTCCCCTTCAACTGCTAAAGAGACATTTTCCAAATGGAATTCCACACTACAAAAAACTGAGTCCATGCTTGCCTGTCAGTAGTAATGTTTGAACCAGTTTTGACCATAAACAGTGTTATAACTTTAAAGGAAATAAAATAGATCAGCTTTTTTTTTTTTAACAGAAATATTATGCAGAAATCGTATGTAATTTTGACAATGTTAGCAGATAATGAGAGCAATGGAAAACATGGTAAACTACACATAATTCCTATGTGACAAAATTAAGCAAACTTTTCTAAACCTTGGATCTAGCAATCAAAATTATGCATCTGAAAATCTTTCATAATTAGATACAAGTCAAGAAAAACAAAACAAAACAAATACATCTCCATTAGAAATCACCATTTTAAAATTTCAGCCAGTTCACTAAAGTAAGGCAAGGAAAAAATATTTTATTTTTAAAAAGGAGGAAAATTGAAAAGTCTAATTAAAGTGTTTCACTGTAATAAAACTAATTGCTACTGCAAAACTATAGTAACTCAGAAGCATAGTTACTAGTTTGAAGTAAAATCTAATTGGTTCTCAGCCTTCCAATCTAACCAATTTGAGGTTAAATGACACAGCCGCTTGTAATGCAGACTGTGTAATCACAATAGTTATGTGCACTTGACCTTCTTCCTGTTAACAGAGAGACTCAATTAATTACTTGCTGTTTTAACTGGACATTTCACCTTATCTTCACCTTTTCCAAACGGGATGAAAAACTCTGTATCTTAACCTTTGACTTTGAAAGCATGCATAGAAATATTTTTCTATCAAATAGGAAGTTAGCACAATTTAGGAATGAGAATGTCTGCTTCTTTGCTTAGGTCAACAACAGTAATATATTCATTGTTTCATTAACCACTATGCTATAACATAGGAACCATATTACTATAACTGCCCAAATATTCTACTCTGTAGTGGAAGTAAAATATAACTGACTTCTGTTACAACAGACAGCAGAGGGAAAGGCACAAAAAATGGCAAAATGTAATCAAAAGCTTGAAAATAATTCTAAGGTTGCCATATGGGACACTAGATAGAAACAATCTATACATAATGTATCAGTATGATTCTTAAAATTATGCTTATTTTTAAAAAGCCTTACATACTGTAAATTGTATTTTTATACCTTTTTTGACTCTGGGATTAGACCTGTGTTCAGTGGCAACTCTTCTAAGCGTATAAAATTAAATAATCCGTTGCTGTCCTAAGATGCTAATTGTGACTACACGCTACACATTGTGCAGCAATTTTCAATCACTATTTCTTCCTGATAGGGTTCCAGAAAAATTTTCTAGTTATATAACACCACCATGATTACTGAAAAAAATACTGGATGCATATTTAGATGTTAATATCAATGATTTAGGAACCAAATTATCTTGAAAGAATTTTAGAAGTGAAGAAGCATAGTTTAAACACAGAAGTATAGAAGTTTAGCATCTCAAACAGGATTAACACAATATTTAAGAAACAAAATAGTGTTTCTGAAAAATCCAAATTTTCTTCTATCTTTGAAACTACCTAAGTTCTATAAGCACATTGCTGATTAAATTTTCTAAATGGTACTTCAAATACCTGTTGAGAAAATATCTTTCCTGCTATTTCTGAGCAGCTTGATACTTTCTCAAATTTAACTTCTACTACGGTAAAGAAACTAAGCCTTCTGAATGAGTTAAGTCTGTTCTAGTCAGTGCACAGAATGTAACAAAGTCAGATGAATCACCTTTCAGAGGAGAATCCTCTCAATGACTACAAAGCAAGCCAGACATCAGCTTAGTCTAGCCATCTTAATATTAAATGACTAAAGACAAACTGCTTAAAAATATTGGTTCAATTAGCTTTTAAGCATCTATAGTAGATTTTTTAAAAACAACACAGGAAAGCAAGTACTAATGGTAAGGTAAAGGGAAGAGCAATAATAATATAATGTATACTTTTAGAATAGTTGTAATACGCTTCTTCAGTAAAACATGATTTAAGAATAGAAACGTTATGACAACATAAATTCACAGAAAAACAAACCAACCAACTAACACATATTTTAAAAGATCTATACAGAGGTCTTGATTTTGGAATTATTTATAATTATTTTTGTGAAATAATGCTGCATGCAATATAAATACTATTTATTCATGACATAGAAATGCAAATCAATTACCTTCCAACTAATAAAAGGTAAAGATACAGGCTTAACTAAGAAATAATTTTGCATCTCTGCTTATGGCTATTAAAAACACTCTGCATAGGACATAATCCTAAAGATCCTTATGAGCTCAGTAACCACACACAAAAATATTCCCAGACTGTATAACATTAAATTCACTGTAACTTGTATACAGCTATAGGATAAAATAACATTTCAGAAATAGAGAGCGATGCTGAGAATACCTTATGTAGTTGAAAACGTATTACTTGTTATAATGTAATACAGTAAACAAATGAGAACTAATATTAGCAAAACAAAAAATGGGAAAGTTAGCTACCTATTTTGAACCAACAGTTACAAAATGACAGTTGCAAAAGTTACAAGATATGCTTAAAAAAAAGAAAGCAATAAGACAATTGGACACAGCTAAAAATTCTCACAAAGAAAAGAAACCAACCTAAGCGTGTTTTTTTTTTCCTTCACAACTTCTGCTTTTAGCTTAGAGAGCAGTTGAGGAAAATTGCCCACAATTAACTGCAGGTGTCCACCCTGCAGATGAAGTCAGGCTGAATTAACCAACCATACACTGGCTACTGTGACAGAAATCCTTGTAATAATAGGAGTTATGACCTGCTTATGAGGACCTGGCAAAGTGCAGCAATGGGAAATTTAATAGGGAGTATTTTTCCACATGATATTCTTTCTCAAAACCTGATCTTCTATGTCAGCAGGTCATCAAGCATTGTGCTCCATTTGCTGCTAATTGCATTATCCTCTACTTGTGTGCTTTCACAGATAGCAGAAGGGACCCTGCACAGTAACTGAGGATATTGCTCTAAGAAACTGATTACTTGAACAGGCATGAAAGAACTTCGAGGAGTTTGTCAAGAATAAAACAGTGCCCCATGTTGGGTTTTGCTATGAGATTTTTAGGATTCTGTGTTGCAAGACACTTCCTCTCTTGTACGATTACAAATATATTTATTTAAAAGATTAAAAAGGGAAGATGAAATGAAGCAGAAGCGTCACCAACAGTGAACAGCATGAATGAGTAAAATATCTATACTTACAGATTATTTTTCCCTTCACACAAAGCAGCTTACAAGATTTTTAGATAGCATAGCCCTTCTCTGTGAAGGCCAATCTGCTCTCCCTCTCTTCCCCAACTGTGCACACAGGCTCAGGGCTTGGTCTGCATACTTGCTTCCCAGCTCTTCCCACGCTACAGTCCGCTCTAATTATTCCACCAAAAATGATTTCTTCAGTCTCAGGCAGCAACAAAATCAGCCTTAGCCCCATCCAGCCTGTCAAACCCAATTCTGTATGACAATTTCCTGCAGAAGGTCCCTGTCACCTTTTTCTCCAAGTAAATGATATGCTGCTCAGAATGTTGCTAGAAAAGGGTAAGACTGGCAGAAGAGGCAAGAAGGGCGAGGAAAAGGATGAATTCAACTTTACAGACACTTTTGACACACTCTGAGGATACATTCCTCACTCTCTTCCCTTTATTCATGAGGCAAAGGTTCAAACAAGTTGCTTATCACTTTTGTATCTTTTTTTTTTTTTTTCTCAGAGTGGATTTATGTTAGGACAAGGTGAATTCTAGTTTTACTAAATCTCAAAATGTTTCTGCCAGTCTTATGTTTCTTTTAACCCATCAGTCCATTGCTTTATTTTTAGAAAGCTTTATTTTTTTCCAAAAATTTTCTAAAAAGAAAAAAAGGAAGTCATCTCACAGAAAACAGCCAGAGGGACAGCAAAAAAAAAAAAAAACCAAGCCAGAAGGACTGATGATACAGGCTTATATGGAATGAAGTAATTCTTTAATTTTTAGAGACTGGAAATGTTTTGCACTATTAGCAGCATGAAAACCTGGGAGGAAGAAATGCAAGACATCGTGTGGGATTAACAAAAGTTTTCAGAACTCTACTGGCTCTACTATGAAATCTTTTAAACATCTGGCTCACATATTATTCTGTATATTTTGGACAGTATTGGTCCTGAAATATATTAACGTTCACTGTATGTATTGGACCTTGTGGACTCAGAATTTCCATTAGAAGCACAAAAAGATTAACTCAGCTAATTCAAACTTGGCATTATTGTTGTTGCCATTCTACACGTAAGCCTTTGTATTTCCATGAGAAATGCACATCCTAAACAGTTTGAAACACAAAATTCAATGCAGCTGGGTTGGAAAGAAGCCCTTTCACACCCTCACCTTAGGAAAGCAAGAAAACCACTGCAAACTACTGGGGTTACAATAAGCCAAATATCGAGATCAACAATTGTGGAAAATCATACAGATCTTTGCAACACTGGTGCCTATTGCATCACAAATTTAACCATTTAGAACAATCTAAACTTTTTATTTTGATTCTCCTAATAATATTCTACTATTCACTCCTGATAGGTATTTGTTGCAGACAAAGATCATAAAATATATACTGGAATATATTTAAGCTTTATGGAGTAGTGTTTTGAGATACTAAGTGTATACTTCTGGCACAAAATCTAATGACAGCTTTTGCATATATGCTCCAAATGATGCATCACTACAGAAATGGTTACTAACAGAATGCCTTAAAACTCAAGCTGGCAATATGTTTGTTAAGTGGTATAGTGTAGTGGCTGTTAATGGTGGAAGTATAACTTTACTTCTCTGAAAGAAACCATGAAAGAGTATAAAAAGGTGTCTATGAGTTTTGGTTAAAGGACTGTATAATTCAGAAACTTCAGGATTAGGTTGTGTTTCTTTTTAACTGAGAAATAGCAATACTAAGACTTAGTACTTACATAACTCTCTGTACATTCAAAGCACTAAGTGACAATACTACTAATATTTGTGATTTATAGCGTTTGATAAAAACCTAACAGCGTACTTGTCGCTGTTGTTCCAGTCTTCTGTGCAGACAGTATGCAACGGGACTAGTCTTTACAAATGGATAATTGGACCACAATCAAAATTTAAAAAAAAAAATAGTTGTCACATTTGGAACAGAAGATATTTCCCTGCTTTAAGCTGTGATCAATTCAAGTTGGCAAGATGAGTCACCAGCAGCAAAACAACCAGAGACAGGCCAGGAGTGCTCAGCAGGCAAGGACGTTTGTGATATAAACATGTTGTATAGGAAAAACCTGGGAATCCCTCAAATTCCTGCCTTTTTATCAACTCTGATAAGGAAAAAAATGAAAGCTGTTCTTTCTTTAAATTTTCATATGCGTGTCTTTGCTAGGATGAGACAGTATTAACTCTTTGAATGCAATGATAGTAAGTACTGCTGACCCCTAATCCCCCCTGCAAGAGGCATCCCAATTCATTCACAGGGGCAAGGAAGGTCTGCACTGCTGGTACACTCACGGATGTCTCTCCACAAAGAGCAACACCTGCTACCTCCACAGCTGGGCTAGTCCAGCCAACACATTCACTATCTGAAATAATAAGTTTTTTGAACTTTCTCTTTTATACTTTTGTTTCATAAATAAAGTATGGAGAATTATACATAAAAGGAATACATTAAATACCTCCTAAATGTCATCATATGTTGTCTTCAATTGAGAGAGGAATGTACATTAAACAACATTTTATACAGGCCTCTTTAACCCATTGATAATTAGTTTACATATTACTTGTGACTGCAACAAAGTCACCGCTGGGTGGTTGAAAAACTTTGGAAAATTCTGTGATTAATTAGTTCTCACTTTTGGTTCAAATGTTTTATAAAGACAACTCTGCATCATTTCAGGATTTTCTTCATGTGGTCTCTACCATGAAAAAAATATAGCTTGCATACCTGTGCTGAATCTGAAGTCAAGAATCTAAAGTAGATTCAAGGTTAGGCATCTCAGAGAAACTTGACACAGTCTGGACTGAACTTCTGTAATGCAAGCTAGTTTTTACTGGCTAAACTTCCAGATTACGAAAATATATATGCCATTGCCTTGGCACAATTGGGTGGATTCATAACTTATTCAACAGAGTTTGCTCTTCATTTGTTTGTTTGACATAATTTAGGGTCAGTGGAGAAGGGAAATAATCTTGAGTCTGACATCTCACACTTGCCAGTGTTTGTATGTACATGCTAGCAATGCCTCCATCACAGGAATTTTCTCCTTATGGCTCTACAAAGCCATATATCTCTGCAAGATATATTAGCTGGTTGATGGTAATTATCCTCACAATTGCTACTAGTCAGCACCAAATATAAGACAACTAAAGTTAATCTAACTTCCAGGAAAAATAGGATCTTTTTTTTTTCTCTCTCTCTGTCAGGAGCTAAGAAGGAAAACATGGGCAGCTTCCACAAAACAGCTACGTTTGATAATGTATCTGTAGGCCTGCAAATTCAGGTCATAACACTTCACTCATTTAACTTGGTATTGAGCCTGTTAACTTGTGTTTGATTAAAACACAACTAGGCATCCTACCTTCATTTGATGATTCTAATGAATGATCCCTTCTGTTGTAATTTTTTTTACTGGTTAATCACAATTATCCTTAAGAATGTTTTCACATTTGAAGTTGTCCAACACCTTTTGAATTTTTCTTCAAGACCAGGTTTGATGTACAGAATACGGACAGAAAAAAAATTCCATGGCACATTGTTTACACATGACAAATTGTGTGTATAACTGTGGAAGAGCTTCCCTCTCACAAAACATAGATGAGAAACACTTACATTCATTCTACATCCTAAGAGTCATTAGCCATTCCGAAGACAGATGTAAGAACTTTTTTCTTTTATGCACTCACATTCTGCTGTGTCTATGACTGCTTTCTGGAAAATTTATTGCTGTTTGTTTGAAAAAAAAAAATTATCTGGGAAAAAAAAACTTGCACTCCCTTCACATCATCTCCAGTAGTCATTCTCAATTTCTTTAAACTTCATTTGCTCTTCTCTTCCACTAGCTCATATTTGCTGGCTTATAAACCTTGGGTGAACTGGAAGAAGCGGATGTTTTAGCCAGAGGGAAACCTGACTTCAAAAAAAAAAGAAAAAAAAGTGTAAAAAATATCACAGCATAACCTACAAAAGTGGTGTAACTATTGTTTCTGTTAGTGAGAGAGTGAATGTAGGAAATTAATAACAGATTTCCCTCTTACTGACCTTCTTGCTTGGTGCATTGAAATGGTTAACTTGCTTGAATTTATAACATAGGAGTCTAAGTAGAAAATTTTAAAAAGGTAACATAGACTAGCAAAATGCCTGTTTAACAGCATATGAGCAAAATAAACAACAAAGTTTATAAAGTAAAAACCATAAATCTAGAACTATTAATTCAGTCACAAGAAAGGAAACACATAAAGTTTTCAGACCCCTAATAGCACAGAGCTTGTCCATCCAGGTGACAGTTGGCTGAGTAAATAAATTTCTACAACAGCCTTGGTTGGCAGATCTCAGATCACATTTGTTCTTTTAAATATATTCTCAACTTCGACAAGATGGTCTGTAGTCTTTGCAAAAGTCAAGAGCTGTAACCATACTCATGAAAGTAAAAAATATTTCACAGTTATGGAAAATCCCAACCTAACTTCATAAAATGCTCGATATAAATAATTAGAAAGTATATGAATCACATTTATGTATAATACAGAATATTTGCAATAATATTCATTCAGGAACAATTTGTAAGCTACAGTAACGGCCAATAATCATATTACAAATGTGAATATAGACATATATATACACATAAGACAAATGTGGTTTTTTTCTTAAAATATTAATGAAGCCAAAAGTTTGGTTTTGGAGATAAGATGGAGAAAGAGAATAAAAACTTATATAAACTAGAATTTCTACTGCCAAGTTCATTTGTGAATAAATGAGTGTTAGATTGCTGGCAGCAGTTCCATGAGACAACATGTACCTTCCAGAAAAATTTTAGACTGTAAGTATCTTAATGAGACAGATGCAGTCTTCTCCACTACTGCTGAATCACCATTTCAGCATTCATGTAGTGGAGTAGAAAATGTAAGAATGAAATTATAAAGACCTTTTTCATTTCAATACAACAAGACCTAAAGAGCATAATAAATTCTGGAAACAAAATTAGCTATATAAACATTAGCACGTACTGTGTGTTTAGTGTTATTTTTATACGTGGAAATGCAGCCCTGTGCTCAACTCATCAGTTTGTAATCATACATAATTCAGAAAGTATTAACATAGTTCAAATGAAATTTCATAAAATGAATAGTGGTACTGGATACTCAAGACATCTGAAGGCCTCATTACTTCCTTGGTTCAGAGATCCTTTTCTACCTGGTTGAAAGTGGGTACCAAAGTCATCAGGTATATAGAAAAAATTTGAGCTTGTCAACTGGTATCTGTCTGAAGGATACCTAATGGTAAACTTTACATATGCTGTAGGTGCTTATATCACTCAATCTTGCATTTGTGAATCGGCATGATCTGTGAATGTGTGCATTCAACAGCAAAGACAAGGATGAGATAATTATTAGGTGTCTGATTATCCAGAGATACCATCTCCTTTGCCCTCAGGAAATGCTATAGGATGTTTTTTTAATGTGTTACAGGCAAATACTTTTTTTTTTTCTTACAGGATGTTTCTAGTCCCAACCCATGAACTTCACTCCCTGGCTTGACTTTGAACTTGCCTCAACCCTGGAGACTTGTCTGGCAAGCTGGACTCTCAGCTGCCCCAGCCATCCCCCTGGCCTGGTCCCATACTGCTTTTCACAGAATCATAGAATATCTCAAGTTGGAAGGGGCCCATAAGGATCATCAAGTCAAACTCCCTGCTCCTCACGGGACTACCTAAAACTACATAATACGACTAAGAGCGTCATCCAGACTGGCTTGGTGCTGTGACCACTTCCCTGGAAAGCCTGTTCCTGTGACTGACTACCCTCTCAGTGAAGAACATATCCTTAATGTCCACTCTGAACATCCCGACACAGCTTCATTCCGTTTCCTCCTGTTCTGTCCCTGGTCACCAGAGATCAGCACCTCCCCCTCTGCTTCCCCTTGGGGCAGCTCTAGACTGCAATAAAGGCACACTTCAGCTTTCTGTTTTCCAAGCTGAACAAGCCAAGTGACTTCAGCTGCTCCTCATAAGTCTTCTCAAGACATTTCACTACCTTGGTCACCCTCCTCTGGACACACTCTAATAGTTTAACGTTCTTCATATATTGAGACACTCAAAACTGCACACAGTACTGCAGGTGGAGTCACACCAGTGCAGTGTAGAGTCATCTCTCTCAACCAGTCAGCTATGCTGTGCAGGATACAGTTGGCCGTTTTGGCTGCCAGGGCATGGTGTTGACTCTTGTTCTACTTGCCATTAACCCAGATCCTCAGATGTCCTTCCACATGGGTGCTCTCCAGCCTTTCATCTCCTGATTTGTATGTATAACCATGACTACCCCATCCCAAGTGGAGAATCTGCCACTTGCTCTTGTTAAATTTCATAAAGTTGGTGATTGCCCAGCTCTCTAGTCTATCCAGATCTCTCTGCAAGGCCTCTCTAATCTCAAGGGAGTCCACAGCTCCTCCATGTTATAGCACTATATGTTCCCACACAACAAATGCATACATTTGAGGGGATAGAGAAAGGCCTCACATATTCTTTTAAAAGGACTATTTATGAGAAAATATATTTTTTCAGGGGCTTTGGGCCTGTCCTCCAGGGGGTGAGGGACTGCCTTCCCATTCCCCTGTCCCAGCTCCCTGTGCCCCTTCACTTTTTGCCTGTTTCTGTTACTCCCTGAGGGTTTTCAGTTGTGACTCTTCAAGCAGTCAGGCCACCCACTAAGCCAGAATGTCTTTGTCTTAATTCATATAGCACTAAAGCACTACAAGGACCTGATTAGCATTGACAAAGCGGCTTCAACATAACTAAAATAAATTTTTAATTACTTTAATTAAACAAATGCTAATTCCCAAATGTAGATGAGTTTAAACCAGTATAACAAAACTCTAATTCATTTCCATGCATGTTCTTGATTTTTCTCTGTGTCACAGAAACAGGTATCCCTTGAGGATGGCAAATAAATGAAAGCTTCCGGGTGTTGAGTAAAACAATTACATCTGCCAGCTGGTAAGATCATTCCAAAAAAACTAGATGAGCAGCTTGGGGCAAGAAAGGAAATTGCTACTCTGAGCAGGAAAGTGGGCGCTTCAGAGGTTTTGACACCTGTGTCAGACAATGAGCAACCACATACTAAAAGCTGTACAACCTAGCTCGTCAGCGGGCAGGAGACTAAGATTCATTAAATTGTGGGATGGAATGGATGGATAAACAGAAGGACATAAATTGTTTTATCTTTCAGAAAGTGGCAGCGCTGGCGTTGCTGGACAATTACAAATGGAGTGGTTTAAGAAGTTACTAAACTTCAGGGAAAATCTCCCATCTTCCAAGATTTGCTTGGAAGTCATACATTAATGGCATTCACAAACCTAGTCACAAAAATGTTGGTGGGGTTCTTTGGTTTTTTTTTGGGCTTTTTTAAAAATTACCACTGAAAGCAACAACTTTCATAGAGCGAGAGCAACTTTTTAAATTGTTATAACTCAGTTCCTTGTAACTTCTTGATTGCACACAAACACAGTCCTTAGTTAAATCTCTAAGTTAAATACTTGGTTAAAAACTCTAGCCTTGCAAAGATAAAAGTGAACAACTTTACCAAAAAACAGAGCCTGTTATCTATCAAGTGTAGTTTCCTGTTTGGCCATCATGAGGAATGATGATTGTGGTAACACCAGGGAAAGGTATGGGTCCTGGTAGCTGCCTGCATCAATGCCTCTGTGTTCATCATCATTTGGGTAGAACTTAACAACAGTCTGTCTCAGATCACCAACCCACTCACTCACACAGCTACGTTCCTGCTATTTTCAAGTACTCGGCTTCATTAAACCTTAAAAGGACTCTGATTGCAGGCCACAACTGGGAAGTGGTTATGCATTTCTTTTCCTCTCTGTAATTAATACAGAGGAGTGTTTAGAGTCTTACTCTCACAACTCCAACGTAGTTACATTTCAGTTTTTTCTATGACGAAGGGCAATTCTTGCTTTCTCTAACTTGGTTAGAGATTTGGTCTGAGATTTCTCTCTACCCTCCCATGTGGGAGTGGGGATATTTTCACACTATTCACTGTAGAAATAAATGGCCAGTGTGGCCCTGGGTGATTTAGCAGATTATACACGGCAATAAGACAGTTCTAAATAGATTTTCTCACTTTAAATAATACTTGTTGAAGTCAAATCCTATAGGAATAAACAGAGTTGACAGATAATGTATATACAATGTCCTACTGCACAAACCTATTGTTTACACACAAAACTACATATTGGCTTCTTTGACAGCTGAAAAATCACAGAGATATTTACTGTTTTAAAGGTTTTGTAAAATAGACAATCATAGAATCATAGAATTGTCAGGGTTGGAAGGGACCTTAAAGATCATCTAGTTCCAACCTCCCTGTCATGGGCAGGGACACCTCCCACTAGATCAGGTTGCCACCTTTAAATACTTTTAAAAAGTAATCACATCATTTAAGATTTTACATAAATTATATTGTAGAAGTGAGGGTCAGCACAAAAGTAAGTTTTACTGAAATGGAAATTTCAAATATCTCTGCAATTAACTTCTATTTATATATAAGCTCACTTGTTAAAATGACTTGCTAGATATTATATAGCAACTACACTTTTCACAATGTATTCAACTGTGCAAGTGCTAATAACTCTTTCTCTCTTCCAGTAAAGGTACAATCACATACCCACTGACATCTAGGGCTGAAGAATGGCCTCTGTATTTAAGAACAAATTACCTGCCTAGCCCCAGTCTCTTTGCACAAAAGTCAGCAGAAATTATTCTGTCCTGCCAGCTGTCTTTCTGGGCATTTACTATGTGACCCCCAAAGCAAGCATAAAGCTACAGTACCAGCATAACAACCCACTCCTCCTCTGGCGTGAGGAAAAGAGCTCAAATGCAGTATGTTCTGCTTCTTCTCAGGTAGAAGACAATCCCTCTAGGCCTCCTATCTGTTAGTACACACATATAATCTACAAAAAATGTGCCAGAAGTAGAGAGAATGTTAGCAGGAGTTATATCTCCTCTCCATCAAGTAGAACTTATGTACATGGAATGTGACCAAGTATTTTATATCTTCTAAAATAAAAACAGTGGAAGAAGGTTTCTATTATATCTTGTTCTTATTTTATTAATGACAAAAACATTATTCAAAATCTGATTATTTAGCTGCAGAGTTTTTTGACACTAATATCTGCTGACTACTATCTCTCAAAAACCTCAATTCTGATTCCTTTCAGAAGCGTCTGTCTGCTACTTCCATCATCTTCTTCAGGACTCCAGCATTTTAGCATGAGCTCCACAAAAATTAATAGCAACTGAAAATGGGCATGTGATTTCTAAATAAAATTCTTGTTAAATAATAACAGCTTGACTGCATCTAGTAAAGAGATTGAGAATATGAAAATATTGAATTCTAAGCAAATCTTTAAAGTGAAAGGGTGAAATGATGCCTCAAAAGAACTTGCATTACCTAACCTTGCCTGAATAATTTTAGATTGTTCTTTCTCACTGGCGTTTATGAAACACTTGTGATGAAAATATTTTCTTTTTCAATGTAATCGTTGGGTTTTCAGTTTCACTAAAAAAAAAAAACCCTACATTATTTTTTTTCACATACCAGCAACTGCCTGCATTTTCCCCTCTTCCAAAGATGCTACTTATTGAGAACTTGCATTCTAATGAGCTTGTTTCTAATTTTGAGGTACAGTGGAATTCTGCTTGGTAGAATGTGAAACAAATGGACACACTAGAAACTCACAGACACACAAAAAATATTTTGTAATACTGAAAATATTTGAAAATTATTTTGCAGCTTCAAAAATTTTCAACAGCATAAGACCACCAGAATGCACAGAAAAACCTAAAGAACAATGATACAAAGAAAAATTAACAAGTATCTTTTTTTATTATTATAAATTAATAGAGAAGACTGACAACGGGAGTTACTCCTCTATTCCTAAGAAATTAGCTGCTCTTTAAGAAATAGAAATCAAACAACATGAAATTACACAGGCCCATTACCCATGTGAACTTTTACACTTCAACTCCAAATAACTAGGCTTCTACCATTAATGCTGAAAGTTGAGGTCAATTTGCTTGCTTCTACAAAAAATCAAGCCAATATACTCTTTTCTAGGATATATCAAGCTCAAACAAAGTTACAGGACTCGGTTTAGTTCCCATAGAAATAAACGATAAAAAAACTTGCCCTGATGAAGCTAAACTAAGACCAAGCCTGTAATTCTCATTTGAAATCCTTACAGCTAGAACAAGGAAACCTGTAAATAACTATAACCTATAACCTTGTCTTCAAATGCAGCCCAAGATTTTAAGTTTAACCAACCAACTTATGAATTGTAAAGAGTATGATACAGCAGTTGTTTTTTTTTCCCTAGGATGTTTACCTTTGCATTCAGAAACTGAAAGGTGATTTTCAAGACTAACAAAAATAAATCATATGAGTCCTGAAGAAAACTTCTTTGAAAGAAAATGAAGATACTTTTAATTGCTGGCTTTTCCAAAAAAGAGAGTTTTAGACCTCCTGGGGATCTACCTGAACAATCCACAGACAAGCAAATGACACTTGATTAATTTTGGCAACAGAATGGGAATAGAGCATTATGTTACAGCATTTGAAACCACAGACTTGCTAGTTAGTAATAAGCAGGGGAATTATTCCTTCACTATTATTTTACATATGACACAGATGTTTTATTGTTATCCAACAACATATCACAGTAAAGCAGCTTTAAGGTAACCAGCCACCAACAATGCCTTTAAGAATGCAATTTGAATAAAACAAATGCATTATTTTTCTGTGAAAATATCTTCTTTCTTTTAGTTAATTTTATTTTCAAATGTCTTCACAAGAATTTCCTACTATACAGAAGACTCATTAGACAGCTTTAATAAGATCATTCAAGCATTTCTTTATATGAAAAGTTAATCCAAAAGCATCAAAATTCTAAGCAAGATACTTATGACTAAGGCATACATTCAGGCATACTACTACTTTTTGTATTTAGTCAGATTGCCAGCTTCAGAATGAATATATTAGTGTTGTCCTTGTATGTCACTTGCATTCAACCCCTGGAGTTAAACTAATTTGGCTAACATCCAGCTACAAATAATTTAGTTAAAATTATCATTCCCTTGGTGAATATTCATTGGATTAGAAAGGAAATATAAAATGAAGGATGATTATAAGCAACTTGTTGCTACTTGAGCTTTAACCTAACCTTGTTGTTATCCACAAATGACTGGTCATTTTCCATTCATGGGGAATAATCTGTACACTACTAGTAATTAATAAATAAATAAACATTTTACATATACAAAATGACTGCTGAATGGCACTTTGTAGGCCATACCCCCTAACAGTTGTGAGTGAATTTTCAAAATTAATTCAGTAAAAATTCATTGAATTAATTTTAAAAATAATAAAAAAGCTGAAAACAGTGTGCCTAGCAAGAAGAAACTGAAGAGGAAGTAATAGTCTCTCACACAATTCCCAAGAAAAACAAAAAAAAGTTTTTAGCAAATACTTTATCAATTAAACACAATTAAATCTGTGTTTCAACAACTGAAGAAAACAACAGTAAGCTCTGTTAGCCTACTTTGTCCTTAATTCAAATTGCTGAAGTGTTTTCGTGTCTGAATGTACTAAATATGATCTTCTATTTTGGTCAAAAAGGACAAATATTAGTGACATTCAGGCAGAGGAGTACAAGAAATTTTATTTCTTCTTTGTCCTTTGGATGCCTCTGAGAGTGGGTAACTTGCAAAGGCAACATGCTAGAATTCTGAATACAAGAATGTCAAATACTATCTATTTTAGATAAAATTGCATGAACAGGTGGGATGGAATAGCACCACCACTAGTGGTAAGACATTTGATTCTTGCAACATATTATGTGAGGCTTTTTCAGAGCCAGGACTAAAAGCATCTGCGAGACAATACATCCCACTGAAGAAAACTGTTATCAGTTATAAAATAATTTTGCCTATACTTAAACTTCCTAAATGAAGGGTTCAGAAACAATTTTAATCCTGAAAGAAATCCTATTACTTTTATATGCAGCACTATTCTGGTAAAACACATTCAAAGACTGCTATGAATAATAGCTATGACTAAGAAACAGTGCAGTGTATATTTCACCAACTTTAAGATATCTTTAGCACACAACAATTCTACAGATATTCTTTTATTGGTTATAGTAACTATTCGTGGGTTGTCGGCTATGTTGTTTGTTTTTTTTTTCATTTTATTATTTTAGTAACTGTATATTTCTGAAGGATTGAGGGAAATATATGTCTTATCTTCAGTTCACACATCTAATTTCTCATAATGAATTTAATGTAGTCTCTGTGCTGATCATACTGGTAATTTTGCATTAAAGACTTAAAGGTAAAAGAAAAAAAAATTTTAAGTCTTTCACCACAAGGTGATAATATTTCTGGATATATTTTCAAAGGCTTGTATTTAATATAGTGAAAATAAGGGGAAAAAGGAAATGGCAATATCTATGCGCAGCACCAACATCTTCATCAAAACAAACCAGTGATGACTCAAGGACTATCTCCCACACAACTTAAATTAATTTTATCAACTAATTACATCTAGGTACTGCTCCCCTGCTTCCCTTTCTCAGCATCTCCACCTCTTTTCCTTGTAAAATAAGAGAAAAAGTTCTAAAGACCAGACTCTGTTGTGAGCTATCTAAAAAGGTTAGCAAAAACATATGGAAAACAATTAGCATGACAGTGAATTCAGATCTTTGCCAAAGGAAGGTATTTATGGGTTACAAAGGTGATAAGGATAAAAGGATAAAACATATCTGTTGAAATTAACAAATCCAAAATTCTATGGCTCTTACAGAATCAGGCTAATACATAGATTAAATCCCACAGTTCTGAATATTTCTGCCCTTCTTGCAAGCCATTATTGGATACAGATACTGTGGATGGAACATTATTAACTGCTACATCAGTAAACACTTGCAAGCAGAAACTTGATATCTTCTGAAAAATTTCCAAACAGCATTAGGTTTGGCATTTCAAAACACTAACATTTTAGTTAGAAAATCAGACAGCTCATACTTGTAATATTGTTATGTTCAAGGGAACAAAGATGTTTTCCAAACTTGCTCTCTCATAAGCATTTCTAGCAATAAAAATCTACTTGGCTTGAGACTCAGCATTTATCATTATTATAGTTTTGTAAAGGAAGAATTACTGTGACTCTTTTCATCTTGCTTTCCTCATTTATTATTTTTTCTTCCATTCGTGATTCTTTAGTGATTTTCATCATTAATACCAGCCTTCTGTATTAGAGATTACAATGCCATTTATTATCTGAACTGCTCACTACAATAAATAAACACATCACTTCACAATGGCAGCATTTACCTACTCCAGTTCTGATACAGGCTTATCATTTAATACTACACCTTTCATATGATAGAATTGTCAAATCACAAAGCACTCAAAAGTGAAAATCACACGGTTTACAAAGTGATTCTAGCAGTACTATTTAAGCTGTAGCCTCCATAAGGAAAGTCAATTAGTGCTAAAATATATATTTTTATAACGATTTTTTTGTGTTTAACATGTTAACTTTGACTGTCATTTAGAAATGATTACACTTTTAAATATATTTTTGTTAATTTGTCTGATGGTTAATTAAAGAAATGAAGTTGGTCACATCTCATTTGGGTTCAATCAGTTTGGCTTCATGTGTTAGTGAGTCTTCAGTTTATTTATTTACATATAAATTGCATTTTATTCCAGTATCTAAAATCTTATCTAACCCTTCCATTCTAACTTCTTGTGTGAATGAAGAGGTATCTCATGTGGATACAGTCACCTGTCTTTTCCATGTCACCTGCAGGGCTAGGAGATAGCCTAAGTGCCCACTGAATCTCTGTCAGTGGTGGGACAGAAGTTAGATTATACTGATATAAAACACAAAAAACCCCACATTTGTTTACATAGTTCAACTGAAATCCTGTATTCTACTTAAATGCCTACCTTTCCATTGATTAGAATTAGTTTGTTCTGCATGCACTTGTGACAATATTATGATGGAGGAAAATCTTCCATTTTATTCCCCACCATACCCTGATTGCTACATATTTCTTGGGTTATACACTACTAAAAAGGATGGAAATTAAAGATGGCAGTATTAATAAATATTTTGACATATATATTCATAAACATTCATAATTCACAATATTCATAAGTATTTCTAACATGTTATAAATTTTGCCCTTGCAGGGTTTTGCAAAGGTATCATGAAGAAATACAAAAGGAGAACACTTAATACTGACCAAAGATAAAAATACAACTATACAACCAGGAACATTGCAATTAGGTTTTCATTAAAATGAAGCAAACACTATACTTTATTTTCAGGTGTGGAAAACTTTATTCAGAAGAACTTGACTTAACATCTTAATGTTTGAAGTAATATCTGCTACCTTTAGGAAAACCAACTTATTTCCAGGGCTAAAAATAAAAGCAAAATTTATTGAATTTCATGAGTTTTCATATGGTAGTGGAAAAGGCTGACATAATAAAAACAATTATGCATAGCTCTCAAATGTTTTTCATACCTTACATTATGACATTCAATCATGTATGAGAATGTGATGAAATATCACTGCTTTCTGGAAACCTCTAAATATCTACAGGTTTATCAGTAATCATCAGAAAATACAGCCACTCAGCAATAGCAATCATCCACACTCCTCTGCTGAGACTCACTTTGCTCTCACTTTCTCCCCACTCATGCCATTTCTCCCTAAAATACCTCCACATATCCACTTTCCACTACTTTTTCTAATCCTTCCCTTCTTGTCCACTCTATCTCTGCCATGTACCTACGCTCAACTGTTCATTATCATCTCCCTCTTGTTTTCAGTTCTTCTATCTACATACTTTTTCTCGTGTCTTTGCTTTAATTTCTATGTTAATGAATCATCTTCTCCCTAACTTCCTCATGTATTTGTCATTTCCTCGCTGATCCACTTCAGCTCTTGTCCAAATCCCCCACTTACACAGAAAAAGTTCAACAGATTTTATTCTCTCAAAACACTATTTCTTCTCCAGTTATTCTGTTGCTGTGCCTTGTTTGCTTGCTTCAACACAAGGTTGTACAGCCCCTACATTATCTCCTTCATCCCCAAATAGCATAAAGTTTGGCTCTCTCCTTCAAAAATCTCCTTGTAAAATAATTTTTTCTCTTCGTTATTTCTGTTATCTCTGGAAATTCACACATTTAAAAACTCCCAACTGCACACTCAGCATCGCATGTCTCATTTGCTGCAACATCAGTTTCTCTGCCCTTAGCAAATGCAATCTTGTTCCACTCATACCCACTCAGAATGCTGCTACAAAAATGATTCTTCTAATTTGTCACTTAGATCATGTCAATATTGCCCCTGCTGTATTGCATCAAGCAAGTTATTGCTCTACATTTTATAAGTCCACAAAACAGATATGAGAACTGTATGTTTTCAGTTTACCATGTGTATACATTAAAGGGGTATTGCTGGGCAGCTGGGGAAAACACTGATGGGTTTTGTGGTCCTGGTCACTGCACACTGATTCAATCAGTCCCTGAAAAAAGATTTTTCCCTCCCTAAAAACAACTGGGTATGCCAGGAGAGAGAAACTTCTGGAGTGCTGGATGAGGTCCTTCTTGCAGCAGGTCTCTCTTATACACGGATCTCAGGTATAAAAAAACAACAGGTGAAACCTTTTAAAAATACAGACGATACATGCAAGTCATTTGTGAAACCTTGAGGCTTAACTGGGGCAGCAACAGGGGTGAGGGAACAGATGGGCAAAGGGAGAGGAGTGTGTACTGCAGACTATTTTAAGGAGTCTGTGCAAGGTGACAGTGAAATGCAGGTCTATTGTCAACAGCTCGGAAGCACTATTCCAGGATCTACATTTCATTAGAAAATTGTAAAAGGCTTTTACATTTTTAAAAAGCAGGAAATTACTGAGCTAACCAATTGCAAGATAAGCACTATGGGTTCCAGGATATGTGTGACCAGGGCACATCTCAGTGTTCTGGTTACAGCTACTTAAGAGGGTCCAAATGACCCTTAGAAGGTAAATGCTGACACAGGACTGATGACCATAAAGTTACCGTGAATAAACTTAGCCCGGGATAAGACAAATGCTATAATGATTCCCAGAGAGCCCCCATATATGAAAATGCAAAAAAAAAAGACTAATAATTTACAGGCTAGAACTTGAGACTTTTCTCTAAGTATATTATATTGATGCAGGAGATAGGTGAAGACAGATTTTCATGAAGCAAAAGGTCTATTTTAGCCTCCTTTTCCCAAACGTGTGGGGAAAGAACTTCATACTATTGCCCTAGAAATGCCAGTACATTACTGATCAACACACTTTGTGAGAATACCAAATTGCATTCATTCTCATCACTTCCTTGGAAATGCAGATACTATGTTATCTGATGAGCACAATTTCATCTTCCCTAAATGCTCTATTCAGACAGGAACTTAAGGAAGAATATCCAGTTATTTCATCAAATAGTAGTTCATCTGCTGCATCCTCAGATAAGTGAAAATCAGCTGAAATATTCTCCATTTTAAGAAGTGGAAGCAAGTTTTATACAGCTGGCATCTCACGTAGCAAACACACAAATAATGAACTAGATACAACTGTCACTCCTGAGTCACCACTGTACACTTCCCACGTATTTTTAGACATCGTTGATTTATGATAGACTAACATACGGCAAGTCACAGAGGTAGCTGTAGTATCTTCCTGTAACCTAATCACATTGGCACACTGCAAAACCTTTATCAATGCTGATGAACTATTATACTTGTCTGCCCAGCGAAATCAGTCTCCCCTGAGAATGAACACTCACCAGTAGCATAAGCACTATGAAGCTGAATGTAGTCCTGCAACTGCAGTACTAATCTGTCAGGTGCTTTTGAGCAAACAGCAATATATTACAGCAATAACTCTGTAATCATTTCTGTCAAACCTTTTATGTTTCTTTCCTCCATTAAAAAAAAAAAAATTACCATCAACTAAAGAAAAAATGAAAAATATATGGTTTGACAACAGTGGTGCTCTTCTGGTCCTGGCCTCCAACTGGACCCTGTGCTGCTGATCTCAGCCCTCTCAGTTCTGTTGCTCAGCCAGTTCTCAATCCATCTCAGTTCTGTTGCTCAGCCAGTTCTCAATCCATCTCAGTTCTGTTGCTCAGCCAGTTCTCAATCCATCTCATGGTCCACTCATTAACCCATACTTCCTTAGCTTACTTACACATATTGTGAAAACAGATGTTAACCCACTACTTTCACTATGGAACATTTCCTCTCCCAAGCAGTAATTTTAAATATGTGAGAGCAGCCCTGGGAGTTTACCATGGGAAGTCATTATTCCTACTTGTTTTTTGGCAACTAAGCATCTATGATTAATATGGCCCTACTAAAGGAAACCAAAAACATTGTCTAAAATAATGCTTTTTAGGAGCCTAACAGAGGTAACTTCTACACAAAAATGACCTTGATGTTAACAGTTTGTTTTTACTGATACTGTCTTCAGTGTGATTTGACTGGATACTGAAGTTGTTACTTTGCAATATTTATACTGAAACGTCCATATTTCATCATCTGCCATTGCAGTTTTCAATCTTAAGGAAATGGACATGAATTATACAAATGCAATATATGCAGACATCAGTGTCACAACACAGATGGTTTATTTTAATCAATGTCACCTAGTGATATGCCCACACTTGTCAGCATGGCTTTTTTTTTATCAGCATCAACCCTACTCCAGCCACCTCTTGATTACATCCTCGCTCTTTTCCTACAGTGTATACACTGAATAACACCATTTTATTTTCAGGATTAGGAACACGTAGCATATGTTGTATGGGGTCACGTATAAAAAATAACCAGTGCTACAGTGGGTCAGCTATTTTAATTCAGTCTATCACAAATGAATTTTCCATGCAGGACTGACAGCAATTTTATTCCCTGCCCACAGTCACATGAGGGTTACAAAAGCTTAAATCCCACAATGACAGTGGGATGACACATAAACACAAAGTTTGCTAATACAGTTGCTTTGGGAAGCTATTATTAACTTAAAAATGTGTATGGACAGCATAAGGGAGTAAAGCTGGTATGTAGCAGACAGTTCCTCTACAACAAGTTCATATAACACAGCAGTATTTGGTGCTCTATCAATCAGAGACGCTACCAATAAAGTACTTGCAAACACTAAACTGCCCTCAAGGGTGAACCCAATCGATCAAGGCCAACATACACACCACCCGGCATTAGTGATGTGAATAGAAATACAGCCACCCATGACGTCAATATTATTCTACAGATATTACATTTACATACAGAAATCATGAAAAAATGTATAGATAAAGCGCACGATCTGAAATGAAAGGAACATTTCAACTAGACTAATACAACAAATCAAAAGGCTAGCCAACCTCAACATATAAAAGTGACTACAATTATTACAAGACTACTTTGCATCAGAATATAAAATAACAACCTTTCTCACTTATAGATTTAATATATTTTTACGCTTGTCAGATTCAAGTTTGATCAAAATTGCTGCAAACAAAAGACTAGTAAATCCATGGTCTATTGGACAGTTATTGAAATGTCAATTTATTTCACTTGCTTAGTTCTATTAATTATATTCACAATATTAATGAGGAACACTAAGCTCTTTTCTTGGGATAAGTCTTTATGTATTTCAAAGCGAATGTCTATGTAAGATAAAAATAAAATCATCTTATTTAAACTTATTTAAATTTTCCTAGATTTTAAAGAGAAGGCAATAAAAAACCTGACACATCCACATGTTAATTACTCTTTCCAAAGCTTTAGGAAATATGGATAAAGCATGATACTACCTTCTCGCATCATTATAGCACTACAATAATTTTAGTAGCTTGAAGTATTCCAGTGGTGACAGCATTTCAGTTGTTTCCATAATGATTCCTCTATTTATGAATAGATCTTGTAAAGGACTTACAAGATTTTTTATTTGATGTGATAGACTCCAATACCTAACAATATTTAATGGTTCTCTGTGACAATCCCCTTTTCTCTAAACATTCAGGAAGTCATGGATCCAGCTAGCTCTCTGATACAAGAGGTCAACCTATCTGCTTCTATAATCCACAGAGATTTCTAAGCAGGCCTTTAGACGCCAATTAGGGAAAAAAGCAGCATGCTGGTTCTCTCTGGTTAGCTCTTAACAGACTTCTTTTGCTAAGAGAAAGGGAGAAATTTCAATGGTCTGGTCTCTTTGGAGCATATCTCTGGCCTATGTGAATTCTGAGCTGCCCTCTTTGGGCAGCTTCAAGCTGCTCTGTGCAAAATCACAGAGTGAGCTGAGCAATTGACCCCCCCATTACCAAAAGTTTTCGGTAAATGTGTGCATGCTGTATTACATTATATACAAGCGAATACATTATATTAATTTTAAGAAAGCTATAGATACAGAGATAATGACTATTGCATTTCGGAATTTCTGTGTGATTTCCTAATGAGAAGGCAAAATTGTAAATGAAAGCAGAAGCTGTTCAGGCTTATGTAAAGCTCCTATTAAATCTTGAACTCTAAACTGAATAGTTTGCCTGTAAAAGAAAATATATAATAAGCTTAAAGGTGCTTTGAGAGTCTCACATGACAAGGAAAGGCAAAATGGGATATAAAAGGAAAAATTAAAAAAGAAGAAAGAATAAAAGAAAAAATTGAGAATTTGCTGCAGACATGTAAACAGACTACCAGCTGAAAAGCTGATGATTCATGAATACCAGCTCATGCAAGTGTTGAGCCAAACAAGTTAACAACTAACTTCAAATCTCACAAGGCCCAAACTGGCAGGGTTTTTTCCTCTCATCTTAGTTATGAATAGGTGTTAAGTTTTAAAATGCTAATAATAATTTATGAGAAGAGCATCATACTTGGTGATTGAATGTTTCACTCAACTTTAATTGCAGTGGTCCCAAGACATATCAAAGGCTTCATAGGAGTAAAATAGAAAAAAATTCTATTCATCAGAGAGCTTGAACATAAATTATTAAGATTTGGTTTCTTTCACTTCTGAGTTTTATAATTTTGTTATCTTTAAATTACCTATATATCTTTACTTCTTTAGTATTATTCTAAAGAGAAAATAATTTAACTCTCTTTACTCTGACACACCCTTTCTGTATTTTCTGTTTGAATGACACACCCAGTCAGCCACTCCTGTATTGCTTACATAAAATGAAATTGCACCCGCAATCTGTTTTGTATAATGTACAGTTAGTCCTTCTTTATAACTTTTGTCAATACTCTATAAACCATTCAACACACAAACCAAAGGTTTTTCCTTGCTTGAAAGGCTTGTAGTCTCAGAAGAAACTAGGATGATTCAACTATGAAGGCCATGAAAGGAAAACTGAGGAATGATTAATACCACCACCACCCCAACTCAGACACATTTCTTGCGGACATTGCAAAACCAATTTTTTTAGTGCCACTGAAGCAGAAAAAGGACAGACTGTCTTTTATTTAAAATTACCACTGGGAAAATGCTTTCTGGCTCAGGTGGAGTAGCTATGCCTACCCCAATACAGGATTCCAGACAATGCTGGAAGAAGGAACCAAGGGCATCTTTCAGGATATGAATTGATTTCCTTTTTTACTAAAATCAGGCAAGGAAACAATCTTCTCAGCCTCCACTACAGATGTATATGTATTTTTCTTCTCTTCAGTATTTGAAGAGTTTATTATTATTTGGTTTGTTATCAGACACAGACAGGCATATTTGGCATGCTCATTATGCGTTCTGGTAGTCTGGTCAAGAGTGACGTCCTGACCACCAGGTCTAGAGCAGGAGAGGTGCCTTTTGCAATGGTTCTGAAGTTCTGGTCTCCTGATTGTCTACAACTGGTGACATGCAGATGTCCCTCTGGCATAGGTACCCAGGTTTCTTTTCCAGGGAAATTAGGACATCTAAAATAAAATAGGGGGATATGGCTGCAGTATGCGCCTGTGTTTCACAGTTGGTGATAGTTCTTATGACTCTACTTTAAGAACAAGATAGGATTAAGCAACAAAGCACTTTGGAAGTAGAACAAATTGTGCTATGCAAAGAGTAAATTTTTGAGTCTTCAGCAGGAAACCAATGTTGAAGGATGATTTTGGCCCTGAGAAAAATTGTACCTATTGGCATTAAGAGTGACCTAGGACAAAAACTGGCAAAATAAAGGGGTAAAAATATTTCCCTAGGAAGAAGAAAAAAATACTTCCATGCAGTGAAGGCTTCTAAAGATAATTTTATGGGTTTGCTTGCATTGTAACCTTCAGGGCACCAAATGCATTTATTTTAAGGCAATAATGAAAACATTTCTTTCAGTGCACTGAAAGAGCAATCTCATACTATTACTATACTGTAGTAAAGTTTAATCCATACCATCCTCAGCTGTGGCAGGTCTGCTAATACACAGAAGTATGTTACTAATGCCTAGAAAACAGCAGGGAGGCAGCTAGTCAAAATAAACCATGTCAGTTCTGCAGTTTACATACAAATATGATTGAATTTCTTTTTCTATGTTATTGTAACTGCTATGCTACAGCAATAGCAGCAATTGCTCGGGTCTCATAATGAAAACATGGGCAAGAAAAATGAAAAGAAAATTAAATGAAAGCAGGATGACCTGGCAACAAGAAACATAAACTTCCTTCTCTCTGTGACTAAAGGATGATATTCAATCAACAATTGTGTGCTTTTAATTTGAGTCAAACTACCTCAAAAGGCCCCAGACCAAAGACTTTTACAATCGATGAATGGTGGTTATTTTATGCAGTTCAATATTTTCAAATTTGAATCACTCTTTCCTATTCACCCAAAGTCCAAAAGTTCTATATTAAAATAAAGTGCTAATAATATCATGCTAAGTACGCCAGCTTAAGGCCAGAGAAGTTCAAGAGTAAGAAATATTCCTGCTTCCTATTTACCTGGCACTTAAGTATAAAGCATTGTGCATGCTATTCAGCTCAGATGACATATTAGAACTGCACACTAAACTAGCAGTTCTGTTCTGAGTTTCCATTAGAATTCTCTACTAGGAAGAGCTTCAAAATTCACCCATGAAAATATATTGCTGGGAGGCATTGGATCTCATCTCAAGAATGGATGTTTTGTTTTTTTCCACAGGAAGTAGCTGATGACAAATTTAAAAAATCATCTCTGAAAACAGAGAGTGAACTAAGCATCAATTTGAAGAAGGTCAGTGTGATAAAGTAGCCCTCAAGTGGGGTGCAGAACCTTCACTTACTCCAAGTACTCACTGGGAGGTGGCTGGAGTCTGTAACAGCAGCAGCAGCAGCAGCCTTGGCTCCTGCCCAGTGCAGTCACAGCGGCCTGATAACACGTCTGCATGAAAGTACAGATGGATCCCCTTGAAGCATATGTCCCTAATGTGAAAGGCTGCAGTCCTCTTACACTGTAACATAAGCTTTCCACATCCTGTTCCGTTCTACAAAGAGGAACCAGATTTATTTTGCTTCCTTCTGCCATATGTGCTTCTGTAGAGAAAAGAGGATTTGTCCTAGTAAATGAGCACATCATACAAAAGGAAAAATATTGGTCTCATTTCTCTCTCTCTCTCATGCACAGACTTGACAGAGAAAAAAAAAAAAACCATTAACTATAAAGTGTTTAATATGGAGTCTTGCTTTTGATTTTTTTTAAAATACATATTCATACTTAAACTTGCCAAGTATTTAATACAATCAACATAATTTTGTAATGTTTTTTGCACATTCTTTAGCCATCTTAGGCAACCCAGTGAAGGAAAAGCAAAATATTTCTGAACTGTGTTCCAAAGCCATGTTCTTGTATCTTTTTCTCCAAGGTACCATTTGAAGCCATGTTGTCACTTCTCTTTAAGGTTTATCAAGCATTGCAAGTCTCCCTTTGGAACCTAAACATTGTTGGAGAATAAGTAATTACAGAAAATGGCTCCAACTGCTGCTCTGATGAATAAAATTTTCCTAGTCAGAATAATGTTTTCAAGTTTGTATTGTTAAATAGTGGCATAAGAACTGCTGCTATAGTGAAGCGTATTTGAGACAAATGATTTTGATAGATTCTTATAACAATAATCTGTATGTAAACTCAGTTATTTCCTTACTTTCTTGTGGAAAGTGTAGGCTATAATGCATGAAATTATCTTTGCATTCTCTTCATCTGCCCACGTTTTAAGGCAGTGTTTATTTATTTTATACTACAAGAGTATCCAAAGTCAAAATTGGTCTCAAAGAGCAATTTCTAGTCTCCTTCATGGCACTGCTTTCTCATTAAATCAAAAATAGTGGCAATGTCATGGAAAAAGGTTGGCTTTATACCATGGGAAAATAACTTCTTGACCTAAAAGAAGTCTGCTTGGACTGATTAAATTAGGTTTAAGGCCAAACTGTACAGGTGTTTGGCACAAAACAGCTACTCCACAGGATCTAGCTAAGATGGCTTCTGTGAAAGAAAGAACAGAAGGTAGTTACCAGATTGATGACAGAATAGAAAAATGTCTCCCACGGATAAAAGTCTAATGAAAGTTTGGCTGTGCACTATTCAGAGAGGAGGGTCCATGCTTATGAGTTTGAAACTCTATCCAGCCTCCAGAACTACCTTTTGTGCAGTCTCTCTGACTGCCAAATCTGACACAATTGGTTTCACAAGTACAGGAGCTGGAATGTGAAACACCAATTACCAGAACAGGAAGATACCCTTGGGAGTAGTTATTAAATATGCATGTATATTCATGAATACTTCACACTTCTCCACTGACCACACTACATGAACATTCACTAAAATATGTAAGAGTTCATCAAAACTGCATGAATGACAATGAACATGAAACGAGACATTTTGTATCACTTTTTGATATGTGACATCAGACCTTCGGGGATACTATCTCACTGTCAGTCTCTTCAATATCTAGCTTAGAAGCTCTGAATCACCCTCTGCAGGAATCTGCACTGTGCCTTGGAAGGCTGTGTAAACAACATGCAATACCTAAGTTACAAGCTTGTAACAGGTTAGCGCAGGGGTCCTCAAACTACGGCCCGCGGGCCGGATGCGGCCCCTGGGGCTCCTCAAACCGGCCCGCGGGTATTTACA
>JAVSBS010006213.1:0-30990 GCA_033124195.1 Coracias cyanogaster
GCTCACTTACCAGTTGAGTCAGGAAGTTATCTTCCATGCACTCCAGGAACCTCCTGGACTGTTTCCTGTCTGCTGTGTTATATTTTCAGCAGATGTCTGGTAAGTTGAGGTCCCCCACAAGAACAAGGGTTTGCGATTTTGTGCCAGTTGTCTATAGAACAATTCATCGACCTCTTAAATAACTTTGTTCTCAGCTGAAGTGCATAAAAACCAGTCCCAGCAATATGCCCAAGAACAATAGCACTCCTTTCAATCACTGTTTATCTTCTTATATGATAAAGATTTTATTTACACAAGTTATTAATGAATATTCTTACAACTACTATATGCAGAAGTGAATTTTTGTTAAAGTTTTCATGTGATCTACTACTGATAATTATTTAGAATCTATCATCTAAAAATATTTAAGTGTAATTAACAATTGGTCCTAAAGAGCTTAAAAGTAAAATATGTCAAGTAGAATATAAAAATAATGTATATAATTTAATGATACATCACAATCTGACATAATTGATGCTCAGTATCACTGCTATTTCTATGTAGAAAAGGACCTAAAAGTAATAAAGAACAAAAATGCAAAACCAATTTTGAAATCAAATATGTTCATAAAAATCTTTGCTTTCGTATCTTTAGATTTCTAATAGAAAATCATATCAAAATTGATCACAGCAGTCAAAATATTCATTTTTATTCATTTTTTTAAACTCTCTCTAGTGGGTGAACACACAATGGAGCCATCTTCATGTTCTTGATGAAGACTCTCTGCAGGGTTCACAGATCATGCCTACTGTATATTGGTTTGTTTTTTTTAATTTGGTAATGTGCACAAATATTTAGAGGGAATGGGATTAAAACAATTCATTTTGCATATTGTTTCTCTGAATATTCTTTAAGCCATGTATTTTCTCTAAAAAATTTAAATAGTTGATTAGGAAAATAAGCTAATACAGGTTTTCAAGTTCTGTGCAACACTAATGGGAGAGGGAATGGCAATGCTGCTGATACTGCCTTGGCTCCTTCTACACTAAGCATCACTGGAGTATTTTCTAATAAAACAACAACAGCTGTTCCTAGATATATTATGCCAATAACAGCTGCCAGAAAACTTGTGATAATGTAGTCATTTGCCTTTAGTATTACATGAAATGACAGGTAAAACATACTGACAGGACTTGGAGGAAACAACATAATACCTGGCATTTTGCTACCTGTTACCACAAAACTCTGAGCTGGTCAGTCCCACTCAAAATTCAGGAAAGCACAGAAACTCTATAAAGGGCGGATCGCGACAAGGGCAACAAAAAAATAGCATGGTGTTTCAACCTCAGTCTCTACATCACAACACAAAGGGAAAGACAAGAAGGAAGGCTCAGCTGAAAGCAATGAAGGGATTGACTCAGGCACCAGCAGAACTTTCTGCCCATCCTGTGGAATTTCATACTAGCATTTCTAATAGACACCATTCAATGAAGAAACTTGCTTAATTGGGGTGTTTCCTAGAAAGCCACTGTAACACTCTAAGTATATAATGCAGAGACCACTGTAAAATGGGATGCTTCCAGGTAACTATATAAGCTTTACATGCAATAGCCAGCATTTTTGTAAGTTTAAACTTGGTAAGGAAACTATCCTGATATTTCTGAAACTAATATAGGCAAAAATTTTTTTTCTTAATCCTTACAGGTCAAGGTTTTCTCTGGATTATTGCAAACAGTTATTTAGACACTATTTTTATATAATACATCAGTTGGTTACAAAGCTGTCTAATTTCAAATTATGAGCATTATATTTGGTGGAATTTGATGGGTCTTACAGCTGGTAATGAGATACAGCCTTCTTCCCTACTGTAACAGAAGCTTTAATAAAATTTTTGCTTAGAGGAAGGTAAACACTAACAGGCAAAAGCTCCTGGGACATTCTAAAGACAGACTTCTGTAATATAATCCTAAAGAACATGATTTCTGGGGCATATTATGCACATTTTATCTTTACTAAGATAAAGAAATTCAGCAGGCTAACAGCAGATCAAAAGAGAACTCCAAAATATTACAAGATGATGAGATTTCTACTGAAGTGAGAATATCCTTTCCATTGAAACAACAACACTGAAACATGCTGAAGCTATGTTAAGGAAAAACTGGATTGTTTTTGATATAGAACCTTCACTGGAACGAAGGAGTCCTCCCTTCCTCTCCTGTTCTGTATCTACATATTGTACTGGTTATTCTTTTTTACCACTTCTTGCTGATACGAAGATGTGCCCAGATATTGTTATGCTCCTTGCAAACATGTACAGAATCAACAACATGTTTAAATATGACAATGTGTGGTCATTGCTTCATGTCCTCTCTGTGGGCACCACTGAGAAGGGTCAGTCTAGGATGCTGTTGGCTTTCTTTGCCACAAAGGGACAAATTCGCACTGTAATAGCTCAATTTTGTAATTCTATTGAGGACTAACATTGGACCAAAGTTGAATTTTGAAAATTACAGAACTATTCGGCAGAGCTCTTAGTTGCTGAAACACCTACAGCTCATTGGACAACTGTATTTAGTACAGGATTGTAGTCAATTAATGTATAATCCTGGTGCTTCTGTTAACTGGATTAACCTAGTTTCCCATTAGAGTAGTAAAAGGGATAAATCTGAGTAGATTTCTGAAAGAGGAAGAAAAGGAGGGGAATTGAAACAAAGGATAAACTTCTTGGTCACTTCCAAATTCTGAAAGCTTAGATTGGCAACATTTTCATTTAGACATGTCAAATGAGGAAACAAGGTTAAAGAACATACAGCATAGCCCTCAGGGGAAGCCTTAATACACTGTAGCCAATGGGGATTCTCCCCAGCTAAGGGCTACTGTGTAGAAACAGCATCCTCCCTATTCTGCAGTGCCAGGCCTGTTGCTAGTACGTCCCCCTCTGGTGTGCTTAGTGCAAGTAGAAAATTATAAGATTTTACTGAAGGTTTTAAAATTCCCATGAAGATAATTCTCTGATATTACCCAGGTAAAAGCCCCTCTCCTCACTCTCCCTCTCCCCTGTAGGGCAATGAGACAACTAGCCAGGCAATGACATAACTGAAGAAATGGAAACAACAGTCAAGAAACAAATTGATTCTTATTCTCCTTGTCTTACTTGAAGAAACATTCTAGTTCCACCAACTACATGCTCCCATTTAGGAAATGTCATAACAGCCATTTATTTAGATTTTTTTAAAAACAACACCTACTAGAATATTTCTCAGGATGTGCTTTTATTCTGCCATTTATTTATTACTGTTCACTAGAATTCTTTCAAATTAATTAAACATGAAGGATATCAATAGTATGATCTCTTCCACAGGCCAAATAAGCAACAAGAAATAACCTTGTGCTAGATGGTAACAAACAATGAAACAGAGACATATGTTTGTTCTGTTCCCCAAGCATAAACACAACAGTTTCCCTGACTAATAAATTTAATTTCATTTTAATTAAAACAGAACATTTAGTTACATTTCCTCTGTTCTGTCAAAGAATTAAATAGATAAATGGCTAGCAGGGGAAAAAGTGACAACATTTTCTTTAGTGCCCAAATTGTACACATAATCGATTACTACCCATCTGTTCACTAAAGGTGTAGGAAAGACATCACATAAAGTCTTATTCCCATGAAGAAATCTTGCTAAAGTACCTCACTTTTGATCCTGTATCTCCCAAAATGAAAGTTCTTCACAAAGTAGAATCTATCAGTTCTCTTTCAATATAACATTAGATAAACTATTGTTATTATAGTCTTCCTATTCTTTGTACCATTAGATGTGGCACTTAGAGACATAGTCTGGGGATAGGGAGATGTTCAACGAAGGTTCCACTAGATGATCCTAGAGGTCTTTTCCAACTAGAATGATTCTAAATTAACATTACTGAAGAGTGGCTCCCTCTGAGGAAGTGATTGCAATGGCAGGTCCACAGATTCAAACCAAGAAGGAATGATTAAATAACAGAGTCCTGTGCAAAACAAAAGGCTCCACTCACTTTCTCTGGTAGTAAGCCTAACAACTGAGGTTTGATTAATACATATGGTCCAGGAAAGTACTAGTTTTGATTAAAGAAATTCAAGAAATGGATAATCAGCCGCTTCCCTTAGCAGTTTATTTCCATGGTTAATGGCTCCTCGTTTTGATAATCTTAATTTACTATTTTACAGTATGTGTTCATCTACTGATAAAATGTCTAATCCTTCTCATCTCTCATTCTTTCAGACTTGTTAGAGGTATGTAGGTAAACTGGAGGAATACAAAACAGGACAGAAGGTATCCAGCAAGGGAGTGGTGTTATCACTGGGGAAATACCTCTTGCTATTAAACAAGCAGAGGAATTTCCTAGCAACTTAAAAATAGCAAACCCTGTCCATCTTTCAAAAAAGTAATAAGGAACAACCACAGAATTACAAGGCTGATCAGCCTTGTAATGGAGCCTTACCTCAATTCCTACCAAATTTACAGAGGAAATCCTCCTAGGAGACATTCCCAGACTCATGGACAGCAATTAGCTGACTTGGAATAGCAAATATGGATTTACCAAGAGCAAATCCTGCCTGACCAATATGACTTCTATTATGAAATGACCAGATGCAAACCAACAAACCAGTGCAAACGTCTTTCCTTGATTTTAGCAAAGCTTTCAACACAGTCGTCCACATTATCCTCATAGCCAAAATAATGACTTATGGATTGGACAGACCACAAGGTAGTGGAAGTCTCACTGGACTTTAAGACTCTCTGAACCTCAGTTCTCAAAAGTCAATATTGGTCCAGATACTATTTAGCGTCTTTGTCAAAAGCATAAAAAGAATAGTGCGCAACTTGACAGATGATACCGCATGGGAGGGAGTGGTTAATGCACTGTAGGGATGGGATGACATTCAGAGGAACTCCAACAAGCTGGGGCATGGCCACTGAGGTGGTTTGAATGTTTGAAGATCTAATATACGTGGAGAGGCTGCATCTGCTGTGTGTGTTTTGCCTGGAGAAGCGACAGAAGATGCAGCAGGGATTTAATCGCAGTCTGCCAGTAGCACAAAAGGAGCAGTAGAAGAGACAGAGATTTCCTAAGAGGTGCACGGCAATGGAACAGGACAGTGGTCCCAAGTGGCAATGAAGGAAATTCCCATTAAACAGAAAGAGGCAGCTTTTTACAGGGAGTGAGGTTAAACACTGGGACAGGTTGCTCAGAGACACACTACAGGATGATTTTCCAAAGATCTGAGGATTTTCAAACTCAACTTACCAAGGCCCTTAGCAATCCAATTTAATTTTGAAGTAAGACATGCCTTGAGGAGGGATTTAAATCTAAATTTTTCTTTTAATCTGGAAAACTAAGCTAGATGTCTTAAAAACAATCCAGTCCTTTCTTCCTTTCCTTTACTGAAAATAAGAAAAATATTCTTCAAGTTAGGCACCTGCAATACCTCTGCATTCTAGAGAGTAACACAAGGAATCAGCCAGTCTCTTACTTCTTGTGTGGTAAGAAACTATATTCTCAATCTGAATACTGAAGAAAATAAAGTCAAATTCTTGGCTTTATAGGATAAGCAACAAGGAAAGGAAAAAATAGAAAAGAGTTGCATTTGTTACTAAAGGGGCCAGACAGAACTCTATGCATGCAGAGAACAGATACACTCAATAAGAAAAACTCTGTTTTTACAATATTTTTAGTGCAGCAGAAAAATACTATTTAAACCCATAACAATATTTAAAATTATGATTGTTAAGGAAGAATTATGATTGATGAGGAAGAAGTATAAGTGATGAGTTCCAATTAAGCAATATTAAGAATATTAAATATTAAGAAATATTTAACAGCAATTTTTTCAAAGCTAAAACTTAATTTAGTATTTTCATCCAGTCCTTTATAAGTCTATAGATTATTGATCCTTTCTCATTCTTCTAAACACTTCAATAAAGTAGAAGTTCATTGCTGCAGAATAAAACTCAGTGTATAGTATGCATATTTCACATCTAACATTTTGCTGCTTCTATTTTAACACTTGCAGTATATGAACTGTTCTACGCTCAGATGGTTCAAGATAATACTAGTTAATATTAATTTCATTTAATATTCATTTGATTGACCTTACTTGCATGCTATATTGTACCACATCTAAATTTATTTTTATCAGTGATATTTAATGGAATCAGTACATCACCATAAGCTAAATGAATAGGCAAAAATTGATCTCTATCGTTGTCCTGTTCTGCCCCAATGCAGTATCAGTATTAATAAACAGACTTTATTAAATTCCAACACAGACATTATTAAATGTAAGGTTTTATTTCCATGGCCACGACCTAAGTCCTTTAATATGTCTTTTAATTAATAATGTATTTTCTAATTTTGTGGCTTGTACTGTAGTGCATTTTTTTAACCCTATCCATTGTAAAAGGTTCATACATATCACCACAATTGGAAGACAGACCACTCTAACTAATGTTACATTTATTAAAATCCGTCTGTTACTTTCATGGAAATACAAGTCCAAAGAGCCTGTTATAGAATATACATTTTCAAAAATAGTTAGGGGACAACTCGGACTTTTCTGTCTGGAAACAGCAGAAAGATTTCTCTAAAATTCTTTTATTGCTAAGGAGCAGAAAGAAGGATCCAGAAGCAGAAGCACTGCTTGACAGGAGCTGACTTCCAAGGCTGTCCAAACTCTTTTCCATGCTTAGAGGGAGAAGCTGGAAGATGTGCTAGGTGCAGCACCCAGCTGTACTGCAGTGATCCTGTAGGACACTGCAAGCCTGAAGGCAGCAGGCTATCCAGGAATCAGACAAACTGCTAGCACTGCATGCATTACATCAGCTACCATAGTCTAACCAAGGAGTAGATACAAGTGAAAGAAGCTATAACCCATGTCAGGAGCTAATACTTGCAACACAATCTTCTGATACACAGAACTTTTCTTCTTTTATTTTTCATTCTTCTTTTGTTTGTTACAATGCACTGCTCTTTAGAAACACTTGCTGGGTTAGATTTACTCAGTGAGCCCAGCAGCACAACAGGACAGGGAAACACACAGCCTTTGGCCTCTCTAAAAGGTGAGCAAGCACTGGGGACAGCTCTGGGGGTAAAAATAACAGAAAGCAAATCAGTCTGGCTTTCAGACCCACAAAGGTTAGCTTCAGAACTAACAGATACCTTGGCTTTAAAATGCCAATAGTACTTGTGGGAGACTAACCCACACATTGGAAAAATGTCTTATTAAGTCAGCGAATAGAAGCCGGAAGTCCGCCAGAAGCCAGGATTCTGCCATAAGCTGCGGGAACGTGGCAATACAAAAAACTTGGAGGAAGAAGACGACTCTCTCTGTCTCTGCCATGCATGCACTGGCAAGTGTGCAGTGAAACCGCTCCTGCCGGGTCCGTGCCGCCGGACGCACCACGTGCTGCTCCTGCCCATGTGCACTGCTGGGCACCCACCAGGCGCGTGCCACCACTGCCACCGGAAAAAGACTCTGGGCGTGCAACCGCCCCAAGCTGTTTTGAGCCGAGCCGCCCAGCTGGAGCCAGAACCGAGAAAGTCCCCACTGCTCTGAGAAGCCACTGCGCCACTGCCGCTGATGCTAAAGAGACTTCCCATGCTGGTATTGCTCCAAGCCTGGCTGAACCCCATCATTGCTGCCATCAGAACCATCAAGGTTGCCACTCTGACTCCACAGGGACCATCGCCGAATGCCGAAAGGGTAGACAATGACAAAAACACACATGCACACACACACACACCCCCCCCACACCACACCATCTACACACACAAGCTATATTTTTGGCATAATTGAGTTCTTATTTTGCCCTATCCCCTCTGAGGCTTCCAGTTTCTCCTCAGGGAAGAGGAGTGAGTGGGCAGGCGTGGCATAGTGGCATCCCTTGGTATCATAACCTTTCCGTAGACTAGGTACGGTTTTATGCGAACATATATTTGGTAATAAATTTGTTGAATACTCGCTGGTCTCAGTAATTACGTACTAGCTTGGTGGGAAGGTATCTCACTTTGCCCTCAATTCCCTCCCCTCAAGGAGGCGGTACGGATGTCTACGCCCGACCACGACAGTATTGATAAGCATTCATATAGATGGATGAATTTCAAAGTACTGCAAAAGTCTACAGTCAACTTAAAAAGCCTTGGTAGAGCTTTGAGAAGAGTTAGGAGAGGGAATTTGAATGTTTTTTGCAAAAAAAGGTCTCATTTCTTTCACTATGCTATTATTTTCCATCAAACAAAACCAGTGATAATCTAGTGAATTTATAGATAAAACCAAACACCAGTGCCTGATAGAGATAACTATTTAATCTTCAAGTTACCACCATTTAAGCATTTAGAACATCTATAGCGCAACTAAAGCATAGTAGTGACTGCAATAGTAATCACACAGAAAAATCTACAAATGGAAAAAACAGTGTACTTCTTAAAAATGCATTTTTGTTTTTCAAAAAAACCTCACAATAATACTTAAGAAACAGATTTCCTTATTAGTTTTACTCAAGACAAATGTAAGTTTTATTCTGTAGTGGAAAGAAAGCCAATCACCTGTATATTGCAATTGGTACTGGTTCTAAATGTGCAAACTTCTCATCTATAGAATCATAGAATCATTAAGGTTGGAAAAGACCTCTAAGATCATCACGTCCAAATGTCAACCCAACACTACCGTGACCACTAAACCATGTCCTGATGTGCCACATCTACAGGTTTTTTGAACACCTCCAGGATGGTGACTCTACCACTTCCTGGGCAGCCTGTTCCAATGCTTAATCACTCTTTCAGTAAATATTTTTCCTAATATACATGTAGGAATTTTTTCCTAATATCCAGTCTAAACCTCCCCTGGCGCAACCTGAGATTGTTTCCTCTTGTCCTATCACTAGTTACTTGGGAGAAGAGACCAGCAACCACCTCTCTACCTCCTTTCAGGTAGTTGTAGAGAGCTCTAAGACCTCCCCTCAGCCTTCTCTGATGTAGATTAAACAGTCCCAGTTCCCTCAGCCACTCCTCATAAGACGTGTTTTCCAGATGCTTCACCAGCTTCATTGCCCTTCTCTGGACCCACTCCAGCACCTCAATGTCTTTCTTATACTGTGGCACCCAAAACTGGACACAGTACTCAAGCTGCAGCCTCACCAGTGCTGAGTACAGGGGCACAATCACTTCCCTACTCTTGCTGGACACACTATCTTTGACATAAGCCAGGATGCTGTTGGCCTTCTTGGCCAGCTGGGCACACTGCTGGCTCATGTTCAGCTGTCTGTCCACCAGCACTCCTAGATTCTTTTCTGCCAGGCAGCTTTCCAGCCACACTTCCCCAAACCTGTAGCGTTGCCAGGGGTTGTTATGACCAAAATGCATGACCCAGCACCTGTACAATTGGCCTCAAACCATTGATCCAGTCTGTCCAGATCCCTCTCTCCAGAGTCTTCCCACCCTCAAGCAGACCAACACTTCCACTCAATTTGGTGTCATCTGAAAAATTACTGAGGGTGCACTCAATTCCCTCACCGAGGTCATTGATAAAGATATTAAACAAGTCCAGCCCCAAAAACTGAGCCCTGGGGAACATCACTTGTGACTGGCTGCCAGCTGGATTTAACTCTACCCACCACAACTCTCTGGGCTTGGCCATCCAGCCAGTTTTTAACCCAGTGAAGAGTACACCTATCTAGGCCATGAGCTGCCTGCATGTTCAACATGATTCTGTGGGAGATGATGTCAAAGGCATTACTGAAGTCCAGGTAGACATTATCCATGGCCTTTTCCTTGTCCACTAGATGAGTCACCTGGTCATAGAAGGAGATCAGGTTGGTCAAGCAGGACCTACCTTTCATGAACTCATGCTGGCTGGGCCTGATGACCTGGTTGTCTTTGTTTTGTTAGCTCTCTCCTTCTTCAAACAATCCTGCTGACTACACCAATTTTGTACAGCTTCTTCTTCAAATTTGCCAGTCAATGCCAAATTCAGCAACATCCCCTCAGCATACTGTTATCTTGTAATACTCTTCCAAATAGCTCCAACAGGAACCCTCCTCAACAAGAACTCTCACCAAACTGGTCAGTTCCTTGTTAATATAGGCCCAGCCTCACTCATTACCCCAACAAGAACCACCTGGGGGAAGGTGGGGCCTCACACAAGTGGGAAAGATTCTGCCTATGGGCCTGAACAAAACATTCTGCTAGGCTGTAACTCATCCATAGGTCAACTCCAACCTGGGGGCCAGAGCCCAGGCCGCACTACTTCAGTCCTGCGTGTACAGTGTGAGTGAACTCAGAATGAACCTCTCCATAATCTTCCCTGGTACCGAGGTCAGGCTGACAGGCCTGTAGTTCCCTGGATCCTCCTTCTGGCCCTTGTTGTAGAGGGGTGTTACACTGGCAAGCCTCCAATCATCTGAGACCTTCCCTGTTAAGCAGGACTGCTGATAAATGATGGAGAGCGGCTTGGCAAGTTCTTCCACCAGCTCCCTCAGCACTCTTGGGTGGATTCCACCTGGCTCCATAGACTTGTGAGTGTCTAGATGTTGTAGCAGGTCACTAACTGCTTTCCCCTGAATTATGAGGGATTTGTTCTGCTCTCCGTCCCTGACTTCCAACTTAGGGGGCTGAATACAACTGAGGATAACTGGTCTGACTACTAAAGACTGAGGCAAAGAAAGCATTAAGTACCTCAGCCTTTTTCTCATCCTTAGTGGCAATCTTTCTGTTTTTAGTGTTGTACTGTTATAATGTCTTGTATGTTACACATCTTATCAAAATAGTATCTGGTGTCTTCATTGCTGATACTATCTTGTAGGTTATCTGAAAATTTTATAGAATAGATCAAACTATTTAAAAAATGGGTGAGAAATGATGTTTATTGGTGCATTATATGCCAAAAATTAGGATTATTAAATTGATGACTCCTATCAGTCTACCGTGATTAAAATTTGTTGATTGACTTGTAAAATGGTCAGTTTTTCATAGTGTCAGGGGAATATCAAGAAATAAACAGCAGTCATGACTGATTATTTTTAGAGATTGAAATCTCATTAATTCCTCAGAGATACCAGCATTTTTTGTGCTCTTTGAAGTGACAACTCATATGACTCTTAGGTAAACCCAAAACATTTCTTTCTGGCTTACCTTAAAATAGAGAAAATGTCTTTATAACATGCTGCAGATTTCAATACATTTTAAGCATTAGTCTGTCCTTTTAGCTAGCACATTTTCTGTGAAGAGCAACATGTTGAATTAATGTTTTGAGTGAGAGGCTCTAGAGAGAGAACAATCAAAAAGCTCTTAACTGACAATATTTAAAAGAACAAAAACATACTAGAATGATTACAGAGATTACCCTTTGGGTTTGCCTGATAAGATGGGAAATAACTGTCAACATAGAAGTTGAAAAATAAGTTTAGTCATTGTCAAAAACATCATGTTCAAAATGTAAGGCACTCTTTCCCATGTTTTATAGCTGCAGCTGAAATATGCATGGACATCAACATATACCCTTCTGCTCCTTCTTACAGAGGCAGTCTGCAGATAGATACACTCTCTGAAATCAGTTTATTTCTTTCCTCTTATTAAGGAAGAAGGCAAAACACACAGTAAAAACTCTAATTATGGAATTGTCATTTATATAGTATCTGTAGCTTCATTATCAACCTTTCCCTCTTTGGTATCTCCTGTACTCAATTACTTAATAGCAAACGTGAGCTTCAAATAGTTTAATAGAACACATGGACATTATTTTAATAATTTTTTAGAGCTTTTTATTTGTTTTGGCAATAAAACAATTTTCTGTACATTCCACTAATTTCAGTGCCATCGTGCACCAGAAAAGAGACATGCTTTTATGAGATAGAATCTTCTTCTAGTTTTTAGTTTAGTTTTTGTGATTGCAAGAGTAGATTAGTCCCTGATTCTGCAAAGCTTCATATCTGTGGCCTAATTATTTTACAGTGAAGAGCTTCCATTATTACAATTGGCAAAATTATGTCTCCGTGTGCTTGCAGGATCTTTAAAATGTTACTCCTGATCTGCTTGCAATACTACACTTTTAGGACATTTATACAGGTTAGATTTTTACAAATGTTATTACATAGTTCAACTTTCAGAAACACAGCACTATTTCTTAATTAATTAAAGTACTGTTTTCATATTTACTAGGAATTACTTGTGACAAAAATTAGAAGTTTTTGTTGGAATATGTGTATTTTCTACAAAGCTAAAAGAATAATAAATACAGTCCCCAGCAGCAACCTGGAGATCATTTAGTAATGAACACTAGAAACATACTAAAATAATTTATGTTAAATGTTTATGAGCTCAGGATCAAGTCCTGTAAGGCATTATACTGAAGAGCCCCATACCACATTCAATTCTCCATTAACTTCACTAAAGCTACAGTAAGCAAGAGTTCACCAGCTCTTTAGTTCACAACTGAGATTTAAGTAATCTGCTTTGAACTATGTCAACATGATTAATTACATAAAGAACTCATTAGTGGTACTTTTTAAAAATACAGAGGTAAATGGAATGAGAATTGGGAATTAAATTCTGCCATTGTTAACAAATTTCTTGACAGTTTCCACATACCATTTGCAAATTTACTTTGCTGTCAATGACCATCTAGCAGTTGGATCACTACAGAAAGATGGCAATTTGCTAGCAGATTAAAGACAGACAAAACAACACTTACATCTTCAGCATACAATTAGGATGTAAAATACTCCTATTGTCAGAATTTATTTTCTCTGTGTGAGAAGTATTAGAATGTTCTGGATGTTCTAGCAGTAAAGAGCTATCAGTCAATGTAGCTCTGCAAGGATATACATCTGACTGCCAAATCAAGAAAAAGATAACTGGAGACCACAGCACACTAAAAAGAAGATATTTGGATACACTTACAGAAGTGTTTCACTGAAAGAATTTAAGGTAACTTGTCTGTATCTCTGTCAAAGAATCTTATGCAGTATGATATATTTAGGTTTTGTCCACCAATAATTTAAGCTCAAACTGCTGGTTTGAACTATGTACTACTTTCTCTGGTTTTCTTTCATATAATGAAGGAAAATATTATTGGAATTATCCCTCTGGAATTTTTCTGTCTTCCAGATCCTTCATAACGTGATCTTGTCCATCATATACAAAAAAAGTGCCTGTTGGGAAAACCACAGAAGTAAACCGCTCCATCTCTCAGGATTCGCTACTTTTTTTTTTTACTCCTGTCTCATTTCTAGGGTTGAAATAGAGATCCTATGATATATTTGAATTTTGTTACCTTGAAAAATTAGCCCATTGAATTCCCCAGCTTTTCTTATAATGACTTCTTTTTGACAGAAATAGTAAAACTTTACTTTTAAGCCTTTTTGTCTGTCACTAGCTCTAGGAGAAGAGTACTGCACTTCATATGCCCTTACTGTTAGAGTTTCATCTATATCTTTCAGTTTTGATGTTTTTAATAGGTGTTAAATAAAATTAGGTTCAGAGTTTTCCATTATTATTTTTATTCATGCTATATACTTTTTGTCTATTTTCAGTGTCACTTTAAAATGAATTTTTTTTTTATACCTATATTTTTCATGCTTCCCTCTTCACATTTTTCCCTTTGTTCTCAATATGGGAAATGCAAATTGCAAAATATTTACTGGTTTTGGCTGTGGCCATTTCTTTTGTTTACTCTCACATTTTTTAATTCACATCATTTCTTACAACACATTTGCATTGCCGGTGCATTTTTTACTCATTTTTTTCCTGCCTGAGTAAGACTGCTAAAACATTTTCTTATTCCTTGGAGATCAAAAAAAGACCTCTTTTTACTATAATGGCTGTCTTGGAATAAAATTCATATTTTGAGCTTCTTACACATGCTCTTCCTTTTCAAAAGAATGGGAAGATTAAAAAGTTAAAAGAAAAAGGTTTTATCCTTTTTTCCTTCTTTGTAATTTTGCCTTCAGACAATTATTACTGAATACCAAGATTCTTTAAAGTTGCCTACACTCAAGAGGGGAAGAATGTGATTAAACACAATGGCCCTTTCTACAACCACAGTACTGCAGATTCTCTGTGGTTTGTGCAGAGCTTTCTTGAGAACAAATGTGGACCATAAAGTGAACTGCTACTTTCATTACATTACACTTCAAATGCAAGATGTATTTCTTGAGCCATAACTTCTTTAATCTAAATATAAACCTAAATTTACTTGTGCATTTCTACACAAAGTAGTACATCACACATATGCTTGCAAGATAATGAGTGACAGAACAGCAAGAAAGACTGCTCTTTTTGGTATAAGTGCGGGCTAACACAAAAATAAAAGCCTGTGAAATTGGTTTAGGGCTACTGGTCTTCACAAAATGTTCTAACCGTTTCCCTGTCAGAAAGGCACAGAAAAATTTCTATTAATTCAAAAAACTTTAAATAAAATTTTTAAAGGGAAATAATTGACTGATGAGGCAGGAAAGATACATATTTGTTTTACAGAAAGGGAAGAAATTATTTTTTATGATGATATAAGTAGATAGATTAAGTCATCCCATATGAATCATTATCTAAAAACCCCAGAAAAACAAGATCCCAGCCCACTCAGACACTGTTCTATTGTTTCCATTACAACTCAGCCTGACTGACCAGTCAGATTTGAGTATCTGTTGCCCACTTTACACAGACACAACAGAAAGGATAAAAAGTTTACAATATAACCAACTCTTCCAATTTAAATGGAAAAACTGAGGAGTGTGATCTTTGATACCGTGGCTTACTCTATTCTTCAGATGAAAGCATGCAAATCAGATGGTTCAGGGTACTTATTACCTATGTCTGGAGTATACTGCTGAAGCTCACAGCTTGAAAAAAATGGGATTTAAGTATTACTTTAAATTCTTTATTGAACATGCTATTATATATATACATTTAAACATACAAGGGTAAAAAAAAAAAACAGAAAAAAGGAAAAAGGCATTTATAAGAAGTTTCTTTATCAAAATGAGTGTTAATTCACAACTAGTTGTACACAGTAAGAGCTAGATGAAACAGCTAAATGATACAATGATCAATAAAATGATACAGCTGTATTTTTATAAGTAGATCCCTTTTCCATGCTTCAAAAGCACTGGAGCCCAAGGTTGTCTTATCAATGTATATAAGTATCTGAAGGGAGGGTGCAAAGAGGACGGAGCTAGGCTCTTTTCAGTGATGCCCAGTGACAGGACCAGAGGCAATGGGCACAAACTGAAACACAGGAAATCAGGAAAAACTTTGTTACTGTGAGAGTGAAAAAGCACTGGCACAGGTTACTCAGAACGGCACTGGAGTCTTCATCCTTGTAGATATTCAAAAGCTCCTGGATATGGTCTTGGGGAACTGGCTCTAGGTGGCCCTACTTGAGCAGTGGGGTTGGACCAGACAACCTCCAGAAGCCCAACCTCAACCCTTCTATGATTCTGAGATTCTGTTCCTTTGATTTACAATTAGTTATTTCTCTTTGTCGCAATAATTATCCACTCTAATCAGTCTTAATGTTCTATTTATTTAATGACTTTCAGTCATCAGCACATTAAAGACTATCCTCTTCCGGGACAGTCCCAGCAGCTGTGATATGGTCTGTGTCTGTTTCCTCTCCTTATTCTGATACTATCTTCCCCCTTTCTTAAATATGCAAGGGAAAAATTTCAGCAAGTATCCATCAGGTACTGGTAACTGCTACCACTTGCTGACACTCAAGTCTGGTGTTTTTCACCACATTTGCACAACACTGATCTGTTCCAGTTTATTTTTTTTTTTCCTTTTCCTCTGTTTCCAGCAGTGCTTACCCATTAGTTTCCCTGTAAAATGCCACTATTAAATAATGCACTACTTCCTTCACTGGTACAAGGAGGGCACAAACAAACAAGACATTTTCTTAAAGCCTGGGTAAGTGAAGCATTAGCTTGAACCTGAACATTAAAGGTGAAACCCTAATTGTGACTTTATTCTCCATATTGTCCCTTCTGCACGAGTGACCCGATATTAAGGAACTCCAGCGAAAGGTTTTAAGACAGAGATATGCTCTCAGTTTCAGTTTTATTTCAGGGTGTAGTTATTTGCCAGTCTCTCTTCTCAGGACTGCTACTGACTCCCTTGACCGAACAGCCAGTGAAATTGTCAATTTATCCTTAACTATAATCCACAATCTTTTTTATAGTTTCTGTAACCAATTTTATTAATTACAAATATAGTTCTATGTCTACTACACTATGACAGAACAAGGACATTATGCAAACAACAAACTTAAGACATAGGATGGAAGGTTAAAAAGCTAGTAAAAAGAAAGCACATCAGGAAAAATAATAACTAGTGCAAACGGACAATGAAATGCATGTTGAGTTGCATACTCTGAGCATGCTATGGATGCTTTTTAGATCTGCATTGTCACAATCCAATATGAAACATTAGAAGTCCTAATCTGACCTGCTGTAAACTGCAGGCTATTGACTATAGGATGAAATTCTGTAAAATAGAGAAGAAAAGGGGAGAGCTCTGGACTCTACCAGGAACTTGAAAAACTCATTACAGAGTATGCTTGGGTGACCCCCAGGGACAATCCATATCCTAGGCTGAAGTACACAACTATTTATCACTCCCTCAAGGCTCCTTACACATGATGAGATTAAATAAAATTATCTTCACTTTCTAGCTGTAAATCTGCTTATTAGTGTGATCCTGGCTGTATAAGAAAGATACATCAGCCAGATACATAAATAGACAATTTTACATGAAATGTCAGTGTACTGGACAAACACTATTCCATGTCCCATATTCAGTCCAAGATAAACCAGAGGAAGTCTTGGGAAAAACATGTATCCATGCTCAGAAAAAATGTCTTTCATTGGTTGTGCCTTGGAAACTAATCCTTCCTGAACCCAGCAAATAACTGGCTAAAGTACTGGAGAATTGACATGTGATTGTGATGTTCTTAAATAATAAGAATGGGAAGTGTTTTGATGAGTGTGTGGAGGCAGAATGAAATGATCCTGCTTTTGCCTGGGCTTTTGAAGAATGGTAAGGGTAACTCAGATATTGAGAAGTTCCAAGGCTAGAAGGATAAACAACACTACTCACCCCAAATATCTGCATCATTAAATCTGACAAGACTTTTCAGAAAAAGAAAGAAAAGGGAAAAAAATCCAGAAAAAAACAAACGCAAAACAAAAAAACCCCTGGATTAAAAATTCTCTTTTTGAAAGATACTTTATCTTTATGGTAGTAATGTGTTCAATTTTACCTGCACCAATTAATTGAGCTTCATTTATTATTCTGACAGGTAGAATGCATATGTTAGTAAAATGGTAATTTTGACAACTTTCAATCAAGCACATTGTTACACTTATATCACCAAGGCTGAAAAAACCCCATCATTGTGTCTCTCAATATTGTACCTATATCTAAAGATCATGCTGGAATAAATTGAACTCTTCAGGTCTCATTTCGGAAGACTTACTTTTCCCATGTTGGATAATTCTTTTTCCTTCTTTTTAGAAGCGCTACATAGCTCTCTTCACGTCTTTTTAGCAATAAAGCCATCTGAGCTATACACAGTATTTTAATAGTGGCCTTTCTATGTGTGCACAGACATAAGATTACTTTCTCTTTTCTTTGGTCCCATTCCTACACATTCAAGGGCCAATTCAGTCTTTTTTGTCATAGCAGCATACTGAAAATTCATTTTGAGGCAATTTTCTGTGATGAATTATTAGCAGTTTCCTGAGAGACTATTTTCAGGAAAAGGTCTGCCATTGTAAGGGATAACTGGATCATAAAAGAAATTAATTTTGCAGTATTAAATTTCTTTCTGTTGAATTGCTCTTCTTTCATTAGAAGATAGATTAGACGATCACTCTACAAGCTGTGTCATGCCTTCCCCATAATTTACTATATTACCAACATAGATTTCACCCGCATACTCTCCCAGTATTTGTTTGACAACAAATATGGACAGATTATGGACAAGCCTTAATAATTGTAACAAAAGTTATAAAGTTGCCTTTATTCTTAGGTAGTTTGTTTTTATTTTCCCTCAGGTAGTCCTAAAGTTTTAATAAAAAGCTTACTATTTCATTTTTTTATCTGTCTGAGACAATAACTCTATATAAAACAAGGTTGCTTGAACAACAATATTGTTGGTAAAGCAAATAATTTAGAGAATTTGAGTATGCTGTATCAACTCACACACACGTATTAATCAGATGTTTGACATGGTTAGCATAAAGTCTTGGTTTTGAGGACTTAATTCTATATAACTATGGTGAGTCTACATTTTCTAAACTGCAGTATGGCACAGAAATGATTTCCTGGGATTTGTATCAGACCATACATGTCTTAAAGCTCTATCCCTTTCTATAGTCTCCCATCTTTTACTTTTAAGTACTCAGATTTGTTTTAAAAAAATCATACTAGCAGTTTAACAACAACATTCGAAACACTCTTGAAAGAGTGTTTCCTCTCAGATTTCCCATAGGCTCCTGTTCTGAATACCTTTCATTTTAGCTGATGTTACTTCATGTCCTCCTTCATTACAGATGAAACTTTTCAGTCATATGAGAAAGTGGAAGCCAGTCTACTTTACACATATGTTTCTTCCTAAAAGAATGAGTAAGCAGACTCTGGGTTTCACTTGGTGTGTCCAGTGTCAGTGTATGAAGGCAAAATTTAATCCTGGCCTTAAGGGAGGGAACAAGACCATCTGTCAGCTCAGAAATAAAACAAGCATCTCTATGTGGGAGTCAGCTCCTGTTCAGTTTGAAGAAGGCTGGTGTAAAAATATCCTAGTCCAATATATTTCTGTTCCAAGAATACATGGCATAATTTTTAAAAAGAGCCACCATATGAAGTTGAGAACACAGTTTTATACAAATTCAAATAGGCAAGCAAACAATGCAATTAACATGTATAGTTATGACATATTTTATGAATGGCACATCTGTTTTCAAAATATGTTGACACTTTGAATGTAGAAACTGCAAAATTGAAATCTCCATTCATGTAAGTGCAACATTTAGGCATATTTCAATCCAGAATTCACTTTATAGTCTTTCTTCCATAGGCTCCTGAAGTTAATGCAAAACATGTAAGATGAGATGTAAGAAGTTGAAATGAAATTTACTCAAGTCAAAAGACTGTCCACTGTACTAGTAACAGAAAGCAAAAATATTTTAATATGAAGAGTTCTGTTATTTTTTGCAGTAGAGTTCAATTCAGTCTTCAGTCAATTCAATGATATTTAAAGATAGGATAAGCATTAAATTTAAAATTATAATTAAATTCCACATAATAAAGATTATATGTACCAATTTTAAAATAAATGAAGTATGCAAATGTGTACTATAGCCACACAACTACTACAAAACTGGAGGTATCAAACTGACCTGTCAAGGTTTCTCTTTTCCCTATTCAACTTCTCTAGGTCAATTTCTGTCTGCAAAACATAAAACAGGCAAATAAAATGGTAATACATGGCAGACACCTCAAGAAGAGTGCTGGCTTAGATATAACCAAGTACAGGCTTAGTTGTTAGAGAAATTAAAACTTTTTTTAAAAGCATGTATGTACTTGGAATTTAGCCACAGTTCTATTTTATTCCAGTCCTTCTTAAGACACATTAGTCCCTTCCTGTAATTTATTTTCTTGATAATCTCTCACTTTTTAGTTTCATATTCTGTTGCAGTTTAGACCCTTCTGGGAGCTGAGTACCATGTGGCCACTTGCTCCCTGGCCCCCCACCCCCCAAACAGGAGAGAAAAGAGGGAGAAAAATACAAAGCCTGGTGGGCTGACATAAAGACAATGTAATACAACAATGCTAAAGGAGAAGTAAGCAACAATAATAATAACAGTAATGCAACAATATATAAAGCAAGTGATACAAATAGAACAGACCAAGTTAGCTCCAAACCAACGATGTGCCCCTGACCGAGAGTGCACCCAGCCCAGCCTGGCCCCTGCCTTTATATTGTTGGCAAGACATCAGTATGGTATTGAACATCCTATTGACTGGTTTCGTTGTCTGTACTGGCTGTGGTACCCTCCCAACTTATGGTGAAAATTAACCCTATCGTAGTCACACCAGGACAGATTTCTTAATTTCTTAATTTTCTGTGTCTTGCAGGAATAAATATTTTCAGGCACATCTGATTGTACTTGGTTTATTTCATAAGGCAAGATTTACACCAGCATTTGGGAGAATGGTGTGGGTTTCTAATACTAACTTGTCAGTGGCTTGTGAGATTTCTTTTGGTAGACGCGACTTTGATTTTTATGAACTGAAATGTCTTTAACTTTCATAACTCTTCTGTGCCAGCTATTTTAGTTATTTATTTCTTTTTAGATCAGAAAACACAGCTATACTAGAAGACTTCTTAGGGTCCTTAAATTCTGTAGTTTTTCCTTGTACCAGTCTAGTAGCTGAAGGTTGTTTATTATTATTATTATTAATGTGAAAAGCAATAGAGGGCAGACTAGCTACCTCTCGGCATAGGTAAGGGTGGTTGTTATATATTGCTAAGTACCAGAAGGTAGCTGGCTTTTATGCTTGTAGACAAATGAGAAGTTATTAGCAGCCCTAGCTCTCTAGACAGAACAAGGGCTGTCTATCACTGCAGTGCCTAGCTTCACACAGACAATGACACTAGGATCCAAACTTTCACATTTAGGTGGAAAAGAGAAAAGATATGAGGAAATCTCTAAGAAGCCGGAAGAGTGCTTTGACTAAACTGTTCTGACCCAAGCAGTAAGGGACATCTTGCTGGACAGTGGCTTCAGGATTAAGAAAACAAGGAAAAAGAAAAAGAAAAAGAAAAAGATTAAGTTCTTGCCAAAGTAACACAGTCTTTCCAATGCTGCACTTGCCCATTTTAAAAATATGGCTGCTACCAATTTCTCATTTTTCTGAAGTGTGCCAAACATAAACACATTGTAAGAGGATGAGGGTCCAAAATAATGTAATATTGCACACATTGTAGAGGTGTTACAAAAGCAATGGGTCTCTGTCGTACCTCAGATGTGACTCTATACCCTACAAGCCTAGTTTGCTTCCTAACATTCCCAATGTACATTTATTCTTTCTTTTCCTCTCCCAAATTCCTATACACTCTCACTTCTGCTATCTTGGAAATGTAGGAAGTGGTGAGAAAAACGTGTAATACATCATCTCAAAGTGAAAACTGCTGCTAATATGACAACAGGAAACACATGGTAAGTCTAGAAAAAAGACTTGAGTGTACTGGTTTTAGTTATACTATGGATTGATTTGGATTGTGTTCAGAAAACTGCTAAACAGTGCAGTACAAGATCTCTGTTTTTTATTAACATAACAAAGGAAGGGTTTTGTTTGAAAAGGATTTTGCTAGCACTTTACAATTGCTATTCCCACTTTCCTCTTATGAAGCAAGATTTTTCTAATTTCTAACAGCTCAAGATACTCCCTTGCAAACAATCAAAAGCAAAGTGCAGCCAAAGTAAATATAATTTTATAAATAAATCCCAACAGAATAATAACCATCTTTTAGGCATTAATTTCATCAAAACCCAAGGCATTATCTAATGCTTATACTACTTATACACACAGAAACTGTAAAATCTGCCTAAGTTATGGCTAAATATTGCACTGGTGGAGACATCAAAAAATAACAAAAGACTAAAGACTATCAAAGTGCCAAACAGTAACAGTTCCAAATCAAAGAAAACAATACAGCATATAACCCCAATTATCCAGATGTCTAGAGGGGTATAAGAAAATTTCAGATATTGGGAAAGCCTTCTGGCAGGACTTTTAAGTCCTCTGATCCCAAACACAGAGTTCGTATTGCTAAGAACTCCTTCTGCTTTGTTGCCAAAGCGCAGTGAAAGGAGTTGTATTCAGCTCCAGAGTGCATGCTTTGAAAGGGTGATCAAATTCAGATGTAATGACCTGAGCACATAAACTTCACTATGCTCATGTCTGACTAGTCCAGCTTTATACTCCGGAGTAAGTCATGAAGAACAGATCTACTTCCTACAGCTCCTTAATGTCTTTAATACTAGGAATTTGAAGAGGTCAGCAAATGAGACACATTAGGAAAGCAAGAGGTTGCCACGGAATTACAGCCAAAATTACAGCATTATTTAAGTTGATGTTATTTCTGACACAGCTCTGGTGGAATTGAGGCTCCATCCCCGGCTATCATGGCCAAGACTGATTAACTAGAAGTAGATATTTACGCAAATATACAAATTTGAAGAGGTGCCAAATACCCACTGACATTGTACACATCTGTCTTGATATGTACACAATCCCTACATCCACGAGGTATCATTATTGCAGTCCTCTACGTGCCTGCATTTGAACAGGATTCCTCCAGCCTATGAAGCTATGCCTGTTCTAGCTGGCAGGTAGGGAACAAGAAGAGAAGCACAAGAAGAGAAACAGTTGCCAAAAGTTCAAAGATGAAATCTAAGGAAAGCTTGTTCTATCAGTCCCTTGGTTAACTCACTATCTGCCAGCTGACTGATTTTTCACAAAGACTGCTCAGAGCCTCCCAAGACAGACAGCTGCAGAAATGTGGCCTAGACTTAAAAGTTTTCTTTAAAGTATAAGCAGCCTCAAGTACTAGCAGCCCCTTTTGGTTAGTTTGGGTGACTGTCCTCTGTGTTTCAACAGTGCCAGGCTCCTGCTAAAGAACAGAATTCTGCAGGCAAATGTTTTTCCTCTCCTGGAGGAAAGCCAGGGCTTTTGTGTTCCTTGGGTACTATCCAGAATCAATTCAACCTTAAGCTTCTCTTGCTCTCTTTGACTCATACCTTTTGATTTTTAGCTGAGTGAAAAAAACTCGACACCAAAAACCAAACAAAACATGGCTGATAGCCGTGCAGGTTATTTCATGTCACTAAATTAGGAGGTGGCTTTTAATCCCTATGAATTTATTTAATAAAAATACAAGGATGCCTATCTAAGTTCCTATATGCACATTATGCACATTCAGTAAATGAACTATCAATGCATGCTGACCTGTGGCACTCAGTGATGTAAAACATTGAGCAAAAAATTCTCCCATTCACAGGAGAAAGAAGCAATCCCTATGCCTTAATAGAGTTACAGTACAGCTGAGAAAAAAAAGGCTGCATATGATAGCTGGGATTGAGGTTTTAGAGGAGGCTGCTGAACTGTGTTGGAAATAAATAGGCTGCTACCGTCCAGTTCAGAGGTAGAAGTTGGAAGCTGTGAAATCACTATAGTTTCTTCCTAAATGATCTTGTTCGGTAAATACACACCTGCATACTGAATCTCAGACATGAGAAAATTAAGAATAAAATTATATCATATTACCAAGGTTTGCTTCCAATCACTCCTGAGATAAACACCAGACAACTATCATATTCTTTCCCAAGAGGGTAGCAGACTTCAGCAAATCATATAATTTAAATCACTATTCCCTTCCCCAAAATTTTTTCTCAGAGCTACTGAAAACCACAAATTATGCCTGAATAATGTAATTTTGGAAAGAGTTCAAAGAAATTAATAAAATTTTCTAAGAATCTGAGTGTGAAAAATTACAAGAACATTCTTCCATCCTCTTTCTATATTATTGTGATTTTTCTAGTCCTGAAATGTTGTTCAAAATTGTCCCACATGATGTATTAATTGTGAAGCTCATAGCAAGTACACTTAGGCATAATTAATACTTAGAAGTACCACTGTCAGTAGATTAGTATCAGATCACAAAAATCATCATATAGAAGCTGTGATACCTCTGCTTGCACAGAAACTTCTTCACTGGACTGAGCCTGTTTCTGCTCTCTTTGGGGAGAGCTGAAACTTGTGCCAAATACTGGAGAAGACTACTTTCGATTTTTTAAGATGAACATCAAATGTATTTTAAGATGCAAACTCTCTGAATCAAACTAGAAGCAACAATCTTTTTCTTCCTGCATGGCTGTGTCACTGTCATTGTTAAGTGTATTGAATGTATATTTCATTAAATGGTCTCTGTAAGCACAGAATTCTGTCAGAATTTAAAGAGGTTCAGTTTGCCATCATTATTTTGCAAGGTGATTACTGAGGTTAATTTCAATTATTTTCTTCCTTTTTCTCTTCAATGCTATCCACAGGATCATTTTTTGAGACATCATTCAGCTGCTCTTCTATAAGGGAAACTGAAGTGTATTTTATTCCCAGAACCCAAAAACCGGGTTTTACAAGTCCTACCTAAGAAGTGCTCAAGGAAGGAGTTCCCAAAACATTTGATGGGCATCACATATTGATTGCCTCATTGAAGGCTATGTGTTGAAGACTGAGGCTCAGAATTTATCCCAAATTCTTACTCCATCTGATTCTTAAAAGCAAGTGATAGTCCTTACTTTGCCAAGACCAAAGATGGTAACTCCAATGGAACAGCTCTTGCAAGCAATGCGTTTCACACGAAGCCCTACTGACACTGACAGCAGTAATATTCAAAGAAACGTAAAGACAATACAATGTACTGAATCTCAAATTGTCTGACAGGAGACAAATATGGCTCTCACTGCTGGCAAGAAAATCAAGACAAATGTTTATTACAGGTTTTAAATTCCCTGAGATTACTTTGGTCTTGCTGTCACCCTTACTGATGGTTGCCCTATGTGAAAACACCTGTTTTCCCAGAAAGGACACCCTGCAGAGCCGGTGTGCTAAGAGCAGCTGGCACAAGGAAAAGAAAGAAGGGAAAATACACAAATTCAATACACTTCCTGGTCTCCCTTTCGGGGGCACCCAGGAGGGCTGACATTGCCTTCCCTTGTTAAAATCCCAATCTTTCTGTTGTTGGCCTTTTGCCACCTTATCTCTTAGAAAACAAAATGATGAGCTTGGATCACTGATCTTTTTTCTATTATCTCCAAGTAGGCAATAGATTTTCAACATTTAATAAAGATGCTGAAAACAGGCACCAGTTTTGAACTTAACTCTTACTGCAAGCTCTAGCTTTAAAGGACATGTATACACTTTCTGAAGAACAAAAGAATCTCATTCACATTTCAAGTATAACTATTCTGTATAAGAAAAAAAAATATGAGAAGAGGAAACTCAAATGCAAGCTTAATAATGGGTGAAAGCTGACTGATCAGAGAGCTTAGTTTTCTCAGCACTTCTTAAAGAGGAGGACTTCAAGGTTTAAAGAAACCCAGAGCAGAGGAAGGAGGACCTATGGCTGAGGAAGCTGCCTTCAGATGCTGTTTCTCTCTTTCTTTGGGCTTATATATGACCTTCTTCCATTGTCTGGGAACACTTCTAACTATGCTTAATAATGTGACAGCCCTGCAGACTCGGTTAAAAACTGTGTGGAGAGTATTGCTGTTTGCAACATCTGCACACTTCTCTCAAGCTCTATAAATCCCTCTCAGGCAAACTCCCCAGTTTCCCTGATGAAGAAATTATTCTTGACTGCAAATGCTTCTTATGTCTGAAGCTGTATTATCTTGCTTTGCCATTTAGAAAAGCCACATATTCTACCCCCTTGCAAAAAGCCTACCTTTAATGTTTTCTTTTCCTAATATGATAAGAACAAAATTTGACACCTTTTACCACATTGTCATTGTATTCAAAAAAACTCAGTGAGTTATAGAATCATAGAATGTGTTCAGTTGGAAGGGTTCTCTAAAGGCAATCTAGTCCAACCCCACTACAATAAGCAGAGACATCTCTAACTAGGTCAGGTTGCTCAGATCCCCATAAAATCTGACCTTGAAAGACTCCAGGGATGGGGCCTCCACCACCTCTCTGGGCAACCTGTTCCAGTGAACGACCACCCTCATATTAAAGAACTTCTTCCTAACGTCTAACACAAATCTAGCCTTTTCTATCTTAAAATCATTACCCCTTGTCCTGTTGCTAGAGGACAAGGGGTAAGCTCTACAAGAATTAACAATTATGAGAAGGTGAAAGGATTTTTTTTCCCTCTGAAGAGATGCAAAGACACTGAAATTTATACTGGATTTGTAGTGTAGTTTGAGGTCAAAAAGAAGAAATACAAGTTCACATTTATCCATTGACAGCCCAAGGCAGCATTCAAAATGTGCCAGTCAAACAGAATAATGACAAAGTTCTTATTATGCCCCAAATAAAACAAAGCTAAATTCTGTAATCACTATATAACTCTATCCTCTCTCACCTCTACCTTCATATAAATGCCAAAAAATTATCTGCCATTTTTCTAGGAGGGAGATTTTTTTCTTCTGAGGGTGGTAGGAAAACAGGGGTGTGGGATTTCTCCTTCTATTCTTAAAAAAGAAAATATACAAGATTTAAAAAAGACATTTGGGGAGAAAGCCAATAACCTTCACACCTGAAGATGAAAGCATCTTAGTGTTATCGGTCTGTCAATTATATAGAAAGAGCAAAACAATATTACCAGTTTATATTCAGTTGGCTAGCATGCAATCAAGTATTTTTTGCTCAAAATTTGCCTAATCTAATCTCAACAAGAGCCAAAGAGATGCTTCCACATTTTTTTTTTTTTTCACTGATAAGCAACTTGACTAATCAGTTACCAATATTTTCACATTTATGCTCTAGATGCAGGCAAACGCTCTTACAGTGTTTAATTGGAACTGTAGATGAAAAGGGATAGAGCATCCAGAAGTATGATTACTTTTAGAGCTGAAGTCTACTAAACTCCAGGAAATTTGCATCCAGACACTATCACTTGTAAAAAAGTTTCAGACTACCTTTACTCTGCGTTTCTTTGTGAGAAACTCATTGCGGCAGGAATCACGTCTTTGCATTTGTCTTCTGCTCATTCGTGTATCCCACTGTTCCTTTCTTCTACCACCTCCACCTCTGTACATGTAGTCTAGGTTTCTGAAACACTAAGCCTACCATAGTATTTTTCAAATAAATTTAATAATCTTTTCACACTTAGTGGAACTATGATACTCTTCTGATATCATAAAAATTCAAACGGTATAATGCATTACCACTGAGAATTTCTTCCTGAAATTGAGTAGCTTTACAGGTATTTTCCACTATGAAAAAGGAACAATGATTCACAACAGCCTTTTGATATTAGCAGTCTTCTTCCAAGATGAATGAGAATATTAAATTGAAAATGAACCCTGTGTACCAGTTTAATTAAGCAAATCGTGCTTGCTGACTGCTCTCCACTCCAGAGCAGGCCATAGTCGCCTTGCTTAATTTCACTACCATGCTCTGATATCAGCGTCATCAAATAACTTGATAAAGTACTAAATAATTCAACTACATTCATTGATTCTTTTATAATTCTAGATGCGTGGGTATGGACACTATCAGTCCATGTTACTACATGCTGGGCACACACCTGCCCTCTCCACTTTTCCACTTTAGATACACAGCCCTGCATTGTCCATCATAAAAGTCAAACTCTAGTGGTGCTTCCAGTCACTTGGTTGTGTTGTCACTGAAACTGCTGAGAAAAGGGAAACACCACTACAGCTGCCTTTGACTACAAATTTTTAAATTTTTAAATAATTTGAGCCATTTCTTAATAGAAAGCTTTTGTTACTGCTAGCTCCCTGCCAGTCCACATTACTTTCACTGTCCTCTTACACAACATTACTGTAGCAACTATAATTCTTCAATTATAAAAGCTATCTCTGTTTAGTTTCTTTCAGTGCAAATAAACAGTTGGAAACAAGAAACCACTTCACTATAGCCCTGTACAAGTCATGTGTACCAGTGGCCCCTGCATGAGTTTAAGAAAACACCAGAAGAGAGATTTTTGTTTTGCCAAAAAGAACATTCTTGTTTGTATTAGGATGGACTAATAATGCTCCTCCCTGTAAAGACCACCTGATTCTTTATATTATCTTATTTTTATTCATAATATTGACAAACAATAGTCTTTTATGTGAATAATTTCCATACCAAAGACACTGATTAAGAACATAGGGAGGTGGATAAAACAATATATACTTATGGCTCAGAAGATACCTACAAGAAGGCAGCAAGACTGTGGTTGCATGCTGCAACCTTTGTTAAAGTTTTGAGAATTTAACAGAGCCCTGTACCAAACCACAGCCTTTAAAAACTGGTCAGATATCATTACAACTCCTGTTGCTATTGCATAGCAGAACTGTGCGTTATTAACAATGTTTACATAAACAACAAAATTTAATATTAATCATGGCAGACATTTGTAGAAAATGAAATTTGAAATCGCAAGCATTATCCTAAGAAATCTGCTCAAGAAGCCCTCCAAACAAGGAATAGTAATTTACCGCACAATTTGTATGATGAATAAAATAATAATTAGCCAACTCAATTGCCAAATAGCAGAATCAGCCATCACCAATTTGAAGTGATTATCAACAAAAACAATTAAGGTAATCTTCCACAAATGATCCCCTAAACTTCATGTGGCATTTTGATTAGATGTACACTGAGAACCTGAAAAATCATATTAAATAAACACAAAGAATTTGGCATACTAATTCCATAGTGGAAATACTAATTCCATAGTGGTCTATGAAGATATTACACAGTTAATTTTCCTTTACATTTATCTCCCTAGTGTGTTTATTCAGTTAAATAAAAACGTTTTTGATGTTTAAAATCTGGAGTGCTCAAGAAAAAAAAAAATTAGTGTATACCCTTTGAGATACAGCAATAAGTTTCCTATATCAAGTAAAGCATCAATAGTGGCATGAATTTTAATAGACATTGATTCAATAAGCAACCACATTCCAAATTCTGGGTGCAGTGCGACAATTACAAAATCAACCACTAGATGTGAAATATGCTTTTAAATTTCCACGTATGAAACCTATGGAATGTTCTTCAGAGATACCTGAATGGTGAACGTGTGCCTAGTGAAATTTGAACTTCAAATGAGAGTTGAGCTATTTGAATTACTTAGAGCTCTAGTGCATCCCCATAGTCTATCCATTTTCAGCTCAAAAAATGAAATGCCTATCCCAATGTAAGAAAATACAAAAATAAAATGCAAAGCAGTAATCTTGTAATTGAGAAAAAATACACTGATTGCCACTGTAAGCTGTCATTTGGTAGCTGATGTAGATGCTCAAGATTTAGAAAAGTCTTTTTCTGGTATAATCAAATATGGGATTTTTTTTTCCGATAAGGAAACTATTATCTTTGGGCTGTTTCTGCTGCTGTTGGGCAGTTCCTGCTATCCAGTTCTCTCTCTGTTCTTGCATAACATCCAGCAAATACTATCTGAACCATGGTGACTTATATCTGTGGATATAATCCAGAAAATAATAATAAAATTGGAGGGTGATAGGGTTTTCTTTCTTTTCAGTTCAGCTTTTGAAACCATTTCAGTGTGGTGCCAGAGGAATACTAAAGCCAGCAATGATGAAAGCGATGCAAGGATGAGTATTCGGGAATAAGAATAGTAAACCACTCTTTTTCAGCAGCAGCCCACACTTTACTCTCAGTTGTACCATAGAAGTACTCCAGAGAATGGTCAAGTACCGAGAGATACAGAAAAAGCAAGCATTAAGAACTTTCTCCTGTTAATTCATATGCTTTTGCTACTTCATCTTGCCAAATTTTATCGTATGTCTCTTTTATTTTTCATCACTAGGCTGCAGCATCTTTTTAATTGTAAATTAATTTTTGTTTTACAAATCATTGCAGTATTAAGAACATAGCATTATCTATATTACTCTTCAATTACTTCAGGCTAAGTAAATTTTAAATGCTCTGTGTGTTAAGGCACAAGTATAGCCAACTTGAAGAAGGTCTTATACTAAGTTGTTTTATATAAAGCTAGACATGTCAATACTTCATTTTCCCTTTGAATTGATTGATATGACATATACAGAAGAAAAAATTCATAGTAAGTAAGATGAAGTAGCTGCCTTGTGAGGAGAGAACAAACAGGCTGGGACTATTCAGCTTGCAGGCACTCAAGGAGGACCTAATCACTTGTAAACAGTGGGCGAGTTGAACTCACAATCTTGACAAACTAAAAGTATGTGGTGTCTGTCAAAATGGTCAGAGACAGCTTTGAACAATTGGAAGAATGCACCACTCTGCACGGCAGACATGAGATGGTTTAAATCAGAAGCCACAGGAGGCCCTAGTAGCTAGTTGTAGCAGCAAGTTCAAAAAAAGAACCTGTCCCAAAGAACTGATAGGACAATCCAACAAATGTTGATGCTAGGAGGGGACTGGCCGACAGGAAGCGGCCAGTTTCAACTGCCTTCCCCTCTTATCTCCCAAATACCTTCTCCTGTGTCACAGGGAGAGTGGTAGTGCAGGAGAGCACTTTGGCACTTCCAGCCAGTCATGGGTCCATCCCCAGGAGACAAAGCACTGTGGACAATGGAGCACTGGTCTGAGACAGCACAGTGTCCTGCTTTCTAATCTCATACTGCAGTGCTTGCCACAGCACTATTGCTCTTGAATTATTAATTTTCATATAATGCTTGAATGTTTTGAGATGTGAGGAAACAGTGAAAAAACAAAGCTCTCTACATTTATTAAGTCAGAAATAAAATTAAAACTTTTTATTGCACAGTTAAGAGGCCAGCACAACTGTGTGCTATCTTCCTATTTGCATTCATTTAAAAAAATTCCTATATTCATTCATCCAGAAGGCAATGCTAGAGACTGATAAATTACGGACTGCTATAACCATGTGTTTTACCCTGCAATGCCATGCCCAGAACAGATATGCTCTTCCACTGCTCTAAGATATGATGCCACCTTCTAAAATATAAACCTAGAATACCAGTACTGTTTTCAGATGTACATAATTTACTCATATTACACAGTTAAGGTACATTCTTGTACAGTACTATTCATTCATTAGTGGTTTTTTTATTAGACCATTATATGCTTCAGTATATTTATAAGTTTACAAATTAGATCTATTTATGTATATTTGTGGGCCTTTAAATGAAAAAATGGGTTGCATTTGTTTTTTGAGACAGCATATACTGTTATATTCCAGTGGGGGGGGGGGGGGGGGGGGCAGTTTTAAGTAACACA
>JAVSBS010006214.1:0-13694 GCA_033124195.1 Coracias cyanogaster
TCCCTTTGGTCAGTTTGGGTCAGCTGTCCTGGTTGTGTCCCCTCCCAAGATCTTGCCCACCCCATCCCCCTGGGGGGTGAATGTTGGGAAGAGCCTTGGTGCTGTGTGAGTGCTGCTCAGGAGCAGTCACAACATGGGTGTGTTATCAACACCCTTCTAGCTCCTATCACAAAAACACTGCTGCTATGTGGAAAACCAGCTTAGCCAGACCCACTACAATCCCCTAGTGCAAGAGGGACTTAGACCTTTTGGAGCAGATCCAGAGGAGGGCCACAAAGATGATCAGTGGGCTGGAGCATCTCTCCTATGAGGACAGGCTGAGACAGTTGGTATTGTTCAGCCTGGAAGAGAAGGCTCAAGGGACACCGTATTATGGCCTTCCAGTATCTGAAGGGGGCCTACAAGAAAGCTTAGGAGGAACTTTTTACAAGGGCTTGAAGTGATAGGACAAGGGCTAATGGCTTTAAACTGAAGAATGGGAGATTTAGATTAGATGTAAGGAAGAAATTTTTCACTCAGAGTGATTGGAACAGGTTGCCCAGGGACGTTTTACATGCCCGAACACTGGATGTGTTCAAGACTAGGTTGGATGGGGTTTTAAGCAACCTCATTTAGAGGGAGGCGTCCCTGCTCATGATCTTGAAGGTCCCTTCCAGCCCAAACCATTCTATGATTCTGTGATTCTATGATTTTAATATAAATTGTGCAAGTACTGGAATCTGTTATAACCCTTCAAAGCCTGTGTACCTCTAGCCAACAAACTATGAAACTATTCCCAGTCTACCTTCCAGTTTTAGCCACAAGCAAATATGTCTTGCACAATAATATTGCATAACACATGGACAGACAGCACATGCACACCTGAAACAGCACCACTGTCATCCCACATGTAGAGCTGGAACAAAGACATTTCCAGTAAATTCAGAAAATTACAGTAAACCTAGTGCATTTGATTTAGATGGATTTTGATTAGAGCATGAGGGCAAACACTCTTTTTTCTTATAATAATGGAACTGTAATACTTACAAGAGGTGCAACGTTATTGATATTTTTTAAATATTGTTTTACATAGGCTTGCTTTCACTACATTAACAACCTTGAAGTATTAAGACCTTCTAGAATTCTGAGGTGTGTTATAATAATAAAAGTAACCCACCAAGATTTAATAACTCTCAGACTAGATTTCAGAGGGAAAACAGTAACTCCATGCCATAGGCATTTTTCATACTCTTTATCCTTTAACAACCCCTGAGTTTATTTGATGGCTAACATGACAGCTATATTTTGATTATTCTCAAAGAAAAATACCATAAATAAAGTTTGACATTCAGTAAAATGTGAGTAAAAATCACTTTATAATCATCATTTGAATCCTAAGGAAATGTCTTGACATTACAAAAAAACATATAAATATCTTGAGAATGCCCTTGACAATATAGAAAAAATTGACAACTTCTGAAATGAAGTGCAAAATACTTTAGGAAAACAGAATTGTCTTTTTTCTGAAACACTGAATAATACTGGAATATCATCAAGCTGTAGATTAAAAATTAGCTTAGTAAAGTATTACAATATTACTTTACAGTATTACAGTATTACAAACAGGTGAGCTGAAGAGCAAAATACACATGCTGAGCAATACTCTCCCTCCACTCTGCTAGTTTGTCTTCATTTCTTCATAAAGGAAAGCATGTGCATGGTCTCTTTGATCCAGTATTCCAAACCCATCTCCCTTCAGTGTACCCGTTTCATCCTCCTGCATGTTCCTTTTGAACCATTTGTTTGTGGAATGACTCACAATATCATGATGGAAGCCCAGCTTCCAAACCATTCCTCTTCAGACAATGACTTTGCTTTTACTGTTTTCTCATCCACTCAGATTTCCATTCATGTTTCACAAACTCCTCTTGAATCTGTTTCTTAGTATAAATCAGATGTTCTCCAATTATTTTCCAGTACATTGGAAAGACTGTCAGTGGAAAGCTCCCTGCCCTATTCACAGGAGGTGTCTTCTCATCCTGTCATCCCATTTGATTTCTTTTATAGTAAATACAGAATTTGCAGCCACCTAGAAATATTGTTCGGTGAGCCTTTAATGCCTTCTTTATCTGCCTAGATTTGATTTAAAGGCTGCAAACAAGAAAAAGCATTAGATTACAGCCACACAGTTTCAAGAGATCGAGTTGGTGTTATTTTAGTAAATTACTGCCCCTCAAATTGAGACAGCGCAATGGCCTTTGAGTATTCTCTAAATGCTTGGCTTAATTTGAAGCACTCTCGTGATTCTCTGGTCTATACAAGTGGTGATTCAAATCAAACTCTTCCACCTTGAGTTGTATCAAACTAGGAAAGCAGGCATAGATGAATACTACTGTCAGTTTTTCTCTCCAAATTTTCCACCTTTACCAATGCCAATGCCTAACGACTGCTGATCCATCCTTCTTTGAACACCTCAAGAAATGACCCGATCAAATCATAAACAACTTTAGAGTTTGAACATCAAAAATCTTTTTGTGGATAAAGACCAAACTCATATTAAAAAATCCACCTCCTCTTACTAACATGTACAAATTTGGTTTCAGAGGCACAGTTTCAACCTGAAGATTTTGGTTTTTTTCCTTGGACTCAGTAGAGAAAGTTTGGAATCTCTTCCCTAGTGCATTAAAGCAAGCTTGTCTTCTTTGAAGACTTTACAACCAGATTCAACTTCCCAGACAGCAGTTATTTTAGTTGTCTTCAAGTGTGAAACAGAATTAGAGTAGCTGCTGTGCTGAGAGTGCTTCATCTGATTTGGAAGTGTTTGGCGTCTCTAGAAAACTTGAGGAGACTAAAATCTTCACTAAATAAATAAATAAACATGCTCTAAAAATAAAGTTATTTGAGAATGAAATTAAAACTTGCTACAGCTCCTTAAAAGAAAAAGGCAGTAATGAATGTGAAAATCTTACACACGAGATGATGTACAGCCTGTTGCGTCCTACAACTACTTTTGAGATACTGTGCTGTGCCCCCGAGAAACCCAGCATTGGCTGGGCATAGGTCTTTCACACATTATCATTTTACCACTATAGCCCTTCTTCCACTCCGGAATGTAACAGGTCAGATACAGCTGCTTGGTCAAGCTGTGGTGTACAAGCTCTAGCATCACCACATCTTCTGACAAACTTAACACCATCTCACAGTCCAACATGCAGTATCTCAGCTATTGAATCAGAATCCATTGAGAAGGCTGCTTCTTCATGGTGGTCAGAAGTGGTCAAGAGAGAGCAAAGGTCCATTCTGGTCTAGTCTCCTGTCTAAAAGTGTCACCAGACATGGATGCCTAGGCAATAGTTGAAAAACAAGGCAAATAGCTTCCTAGTCTCCACCAATTTCCATCTCAAAAGTTTTCAAAAACATGGACAGTGCCTTTGGTGTTCTTGGCCTTCAGTAATTTGTTTAATCCCATTTAGAACTCATTAAATCATTCAGCTTCCAGGATATCCTGTGACAAGGAGTTCCACAACATGACGATTATTATGTGAAAAACCAGCTCCACTTGATGGTTTGTCTGTTTCCCTTTCATGCCTCCAAAATCTCATATTGGAAAAGAAAATGACCACACACTGTTTATCGTTTTCATACAAAACTCTTCTTAGATATCTCTTTTTCTACGTGGATGAGAATTAGTCTATGTCTCATTTTGAGCCAATATAATTAATTATCTCTGTATTCCAGACAGAAACTAACTCTTGTAGTACATTGTGATAGGACCCTTAGTGCCTTATATGAGGCTGAAGACCACACTGGAAGCTGGATATGCCAAACCAAAGTCTTTCAGCACCAGCAAGAGGTTTAGTCTTCCCGCACTTGTGCTGTTTTGTATGTACAGCCTCACAAGAGAATTAAGTGTTGATAAATGCTTCTTTATACCAAGTCTAGTCATTACCTTCAGAGGGCCCAGAAGTGACTCTCTTGATGGAGCACAGGTGTTTGCCTTCCACAGCTGACAAGCTTTCAAGGCCACCACTGTAAAAAACTGACTGAGGCACAGTTTGTTACTGGCTACCTCTCTGATTCTGGTTAATGAAGCTTCCTGAGACCCAAAGGCCTTGTGTCCAGCAGAGATCAGGTTGTTTGAACACTAGATCTATGTCTGACTCCAGTGCTGCGGAGCTGCAGAAAGGCTGCATGCACAAGATATTCAGTGCTGAACACCAATATCATGGACACCTGTCTCTAAGTAGGACAAGGCTCTCCAAAGCTCACAAGTTCATGCTTCCTGCTGACACTAACTCATTTAATAAAGCTCCTTGACTTCCCCAGATGCAAAAGAAAGAGCAGCAACTTTTGCAGATCTGGCTAGCTCTAATACACAGCATAACCACAGCCTTTTCCATCATAGCTTCAGTCATAATTTCACCTGTAAGCTGATGCCTCTTTCACGGTAGGTATGCTATCTCTTGCCTCAGCCTAAGAGGGTTAACCAAAGTTTATTGAAAGTGTCTGAAACTGTAAAGAAGCTCCTGAAATCTGAATTCATGTTTATTCAGAACCTCTTCAAATGTGAATCACTTATGTAAAGCCCTGCAGCCGTGAGACTCAATTCGGATTACTTACAATTACCTGAAATTACTTGAACAGAATAAAGCTCCCTCTTTTCAAGCTTTTTAAGATCAAAGAGTCAGTCTTCACCCTTTACAGCTTGTAACTTTAAAACCCTGAAGTAACAGTCAAAGGGTACCTTTTCCCAAGCAGTTCTATTATATCCAAACTACATAACGTGCCACAGTAGAAATGTGTGGAAAGATATTTCCTTTTTTTTTTAATATTTCATTAAGTGTCTTTAGCTTCTAAGAATATGAGTCAAGTTTCCCAAAAAGCAACTCTCCCACTATCTCTTCAGAGTATTCCATTTTCACACGTTCAAATGGACATTTCCTCCAAAGCTGTAAAACCAGCCTTAAAAACTCTGCATTCCTGAGGTCAACCCCGTTGCAGAGGTCAAAAATGGAAACAAATCCAAAATCCAAAGTCTATTTAATACATCTTTATTTTTGCTGTGACCCTACAAAGCAGAGATCTTTCTGCTGGACAGTAACACCTGGACAGTAACATCTTCACGCTCAAGACTCTTTCACTCACCTCCTCCTCTCCTTCTTCATAAGCATTTGATAACAGCTCTCAATTTTGTCCTGCAAAACAACTCTTAAGCAAAAACACCATTTTTGTGCAGCAGGTAGGGGCTGGCAGTAGCTACTGCTAGGTTTGGATTTACTGTGCTCTTTTAAAAATAGTGAAAAATGCCTATCACCTGCTCTGACAAGCTGGGGACTTTAAGACAGTGCGAGTCCTCATGTCAAACTTCATAAAATCCATTCGCAATTGGGACCTGGATTTTTGACGATAACTGTGTTGCCTAAAATTCCATTTGTGCAAACAGGTGGATTTGATACAGCAGGAAGATCAGGTGACACCGGTCACTGAGACAGAGAAGCAGGAGATGGGAGTTCCAGACAAAGGCCACACTTCTAGTACAAGAATAATAATGATAAAATGAAAGAAATGTTTCAGATTTTGTCACTATCATTCTTTCTATAGGATAAAGCATTAGCTTTGAACTGGATGACTTCTAAGGACAAAAATAATTACAGTAATATTCACTGAGGACCAGTGAATTTGGTGAGATTAGGAGAATGGCAAAACAATCAGTGTCCTATTAGCTTCCGGTTTCCTTTATGTCCTTTTGAAAAATAAAATAAGGAATGCAATTAATGTGTCAAGAAGTTTAAAAGTTGGTCTAAACCACATGTTGTAAAGCAACTGAAATGCAGATTGCCTTCCAACTCAGTCTTCTTTATTACACTGGGCATATTTTGTACCATTTTAGACTCATTAGATAGATTTCATTTCCAGGAGGAGAAATATGCTCTGTTAGATAATGGTAGTAATCACCATGTATGCCAGTGCTCCAGTATGGTTGCATATGTAAGCCCCTAGCATTTAAGGAGCACTGATTAAGGTTGAATATTCTCTCTACTTTTATTTTCCCCACTTGTGTACGTACATTACAGCACAGCCACTAATTATGTGGCATACAGTATATTAACTGCAAACCACAATAAAATCAATGCAGATTATTTTCCCTTACATTTAAAGATGTGGGAAAATTCTGCAAGATTCTTTCAGCCAAATCTCAGAGCATTTCTGGAATTTATTCACCTGAAACCCTGTAGAAAAGCTACTGACAGAGAGCCTGGGGTACTTTTCATTGGTGGTCCCATAGGGCTCCATTCTCCATCTGCTGTGCATGTCTCTACACTCTCCTCCCTTCCTGCTGCCAGGCACTCCCTTTTCCTTAGGCCAGTCGCAGTATTATGAATATAGATCTCAACTTCTCTTCTGCTTACACTGCTAGCTAAAAAACTGTTAGCTTCAGAAAATTGCCCACTGGTTAAAACCACTCATTAGCCAGAGGTAGGACAACACTGACCCAAAGACTAGAACACATAGAAAGCTACTGCTGAGACCTCCAGAGCCAGACATGATCCAACAGAGGGGTTTGTGCTAAGCATGTCACTCCAGGGTTAGTGGCAGAGGCCTGTGCTTTGATGGCAGGCAGGTTTCCATGCTTTCCCTGCTCTTCCCAAATAGTTTCCAGGTGGATCTGATTTGTGGTGAAGAAACAACTGTGACATTTCTAAGCAGCAATATTTTGCCAGAGGACTGTTATCCTTCTTATGGGTATGCTGGAACTGAGACTCATAACAGCCAGGAAACTAAATCTTTATTTAGGTAACTAAAGCAGTGGCCTGATTTTCTACAGCTTTGACTCCCCTGAAGAGAACAGGAGCTCAGGGCACTCAGCAGGGCTGAAAAATTACCCATTAACTTCTAAATCCATAGCCATTTCACAGCTGTATCTCCGTTTCACACCATGCTGCTTGGTTTTCAGCGGCAGCAGAGAAGAGCCTCTGACACACATGAAAAAAAAGGCAGAGTGCTGCTCCATGCACTGATCTCTGGTCTTCTGCTTCAGAAAATGCAGCCCAAATGGCTTGGTCAGGTTGCTCACAGACTGCCTGATGCATCTCCCCCATGTCCCATTCCTAGTCCTCACCCACTCAGGTGCTAATCCTTCCCTAACACCATTGTCATATGTAAGACAGAAAAAGAGACAATTCTCTTCATTTACATATAAAGTATAGAGTAAGACATAATTAAACCACATACCACGGATGTACTATAATAAAAAAAAGCAATAGTAAAAACAATTATAGGTTGGCATTCTTACTGCTTCACATTTAAATAATAATGTGAACTATTAAGTAAACTAGTGCATAATCAGCTGAGGTTCATTAACTTATCTGACTGTAGAAATAGTACCACAATTCAATACAATTAGCTACATACTTGTAGGAAACAGTGGTTTTTCTGCATCATGCTGGGTCCAGTCTTAGAGATGCTGAGGTCTTTCACCTCCCACTGACTCCTTAGAGCATGCTTGCTCACTTTCAGGAGGCACCCAGCACCACTCTTGGTCCAGCCCCTTGCAAAGAAATAGGCATTAAGTATGTTGGTTCACTCTGGTGCTGTTGATAGCCACGGAATCCCCCAAAACTGCTAAGAATAGGCCAAATTCATGGACTACATGTAGTTGGGGTCTCATGTTTAAGGAGAGCAGCAATGAAGGGATGAACAAAAGACATTAGCTTGCATATGGCAAGCGCTCTGGCACAAGTACCAACTCTGGTACCAAAACTGCTTCAGGCAGAGAACCTCCAGGTCACACCAGGCTCCTGAAAAACAGGATGGGCCATCTGATATGGTCCCTGGCCTGTCCAGTTATGATCTGGTACACTGGTAGGGAGCACAGGACAAACTGCACTATGAAAGTTCAAGTATTTAAGCAATATGGAAAATCAAATGTCACTGTTTGACTCAGTGCCCTTGACCCGTTTATGTGTCTTTGGTTTCCTAAGAGCTAGCCAAGGTAGGATCTTGATGAAAGGGATTTGGCTTGAATTAACAGAGGATGCTCATAGATCGGAGTGAGCATCTGGAGGATAGTTTGTGATGTCTGAAGAATTTCCCTAATCTTTCTTGAAGTGCTCCTCGCTATTGAATGCTTTTGAATCTCTTATTTCCTCAGCCTTCACGTGAGTTTGATCAGTAGAAACTCTCTTCTCTCTTCCATTTGTTTAGCAAGGAGATACAATGTTGTAGCAAATGGAGATGCTGAAGGTGTCCCTGAGACCTCCAGATGAAAAGTGGTAAAAAACCTATGGGAAAGGATATAATTCTTTTTGGACAGCAATTTAATCACAGCTTCTATGGATGAAAATAGCAGCATATGGCACAAGAGAGAAAAACACAGGGCTGCTGAGGAAAAAAATACTCTGTCATTTCAAGCTAGGATTCATAAATATTACCTATTAAATTAATTTACAATGTACCTTTAAGGTCACAGTCCTTATGTATCCAGGTTTCTCCAGGTTCTATGAGGAGATTATGAATTACAGTTGCGATGCCTTCAAGGAAAGGGACTTGGAAAGAGATATTTCATAGCATCCTTACAGCAGGTGTCATGCAGAAAACCCAGCTTAGGATGTGGATGGTTTTAAAACTGGGAACTGTGAACAAGGCCAAGCACAAAGTGTGTTACAAGATCTCAGATGAACAACTCACAAAAGAGTCCTAAAAAAAGATCTGTTTGATAAAAACATGGGTCAAACAACAGGTCACACAATTGCTAGCACTGAAGAAACTCATGTTTAAATTAAATCCCTCTGTGTGTGTGCAATTAGGGATCAGAAAATGAAGCTTAATTGTCTGAATACATTCACTCCAAATTTCTCACTTGGATACCTATACTGTGGAGCTAATAAGCTGGAACTTGAACTTCATGGAAAATTCCACAAGTCTCCTAGGCAATTTTCTTCCATATTAGGGAAACAAATAAACAAAGGGAAAAACCAAGAAGATAATTCCATAATACTCCACAAAATAAAATGAGATGATGTAACTTTTTCACCTACTGGAATACATAGTTTCAACAAAACCAGTACTTTTCTTGCTTCATTTTCAACAAAAATGAAGAAGCTTCTGAAAAACAATAGCCAACAAACCCTATTCCTAGATGAAAAGTTGTTCCCCAAACTGTTGAAGTGACATAGCATTTCCCAGCATGAAAATGTTCCTTTGAAAAACATGTGACCAGAATACAAGGCACTTCTCTAAGGCATATATGTGACAGATTTGTTTCTGTAATTATGGTGCTTCAGAGGAAGTTTCTGAACTATATGTTCTATAGACATACACCATAGCTCTCTGGGTAAACATAGGAAATCTTAGGTCAAACTGAAAAAAAATCCAAGTACATTTCAGGAAACAGAAAATAAGCAGTCCCTCTGGATTCCCTTTCTCAAGGTTTTTCTCCAGTGCTGCTTCCGTGATGTCTTGCAAATGGATTTACCAGGACTCTACGGGCCCCAGATGATTAAACTACTGAAAACAGGACAAAATATTCCATTGCACATGTGTGAAGTCAATTGCTTTCTCATATACAACCTCATAACTTTTAGAAGTACGTTATCGGCAGTTTAAAACTGGGCAAAGCCCAACTGTTCCTTTTTTATTCACTGGAGTTTACCATATCCAGATCAAACCACAGCATTTTCTTTTTTTTCATCTTTTTCTTTCTTTGGTTTTCTTAGGTTTGCAAAACATTTCGGCTCCTGTTATTCACTTTCTACACCCCAATAAATAAGTTAAAGTACTGACTCACCTGCACGCACAACTATCTGCCTGCCTTTCTACCCTGATCATATCGCCCTGAACATAATGCAAATTAACAGAACTAATTTGGTTTTCATTATGATGCTAATGAATACTTCCTTTATAAAGTGCTTTGAGATCTACTGACGCAAGGCATTATATCACAGTTGGTGTTAACATTTACTATGTATTTATTATCATTATACCTCTTAAAAACATAATTGATTTTCCATGCTATTAAAATTCTCTGTACACTTGTAAAAATTCTCACTCAAGCGTCTCAAAATCAGATGCATTGTTTCTGTTTTTTGGACATTCTAATTAATCTGTTACATTGTTGTGATTACAGCCTTTCAGAGTTCTGGTTCTTGTGATATAATCACCATCATTTTTATTCATTAGTTGTTGATGGTAGTGACCACAAAATGCTCAGCATTTTCCAGACATTCATAAGGGAGAATAACTGCCCTAAGGAGCTGAGAGTCCAAAAAAGAGCTCGTTAAAACAGTATTTATTTTTTTAGACTCACTGAAAATCTCTATTAGACCCATTCATCTTTTGTTTTAAAGGTTCTGCTCTGCAGAAGCCACAATATAGAGCTTAATTGAGAAACAAGACTACTAAGCAAGAGTGGAAGTATACACATGTGCTGGGAAATGTGCTACAGCCTCTCTCTCATACTTAAAATCCCAGTTTTCTACATCTGGCTAAGGTGAAGCACACAGAGTCACAGCTAGAAGGTGCTGGTCTTGTGTTACAGGCAGGCTTTGCCTGCAGCTGATCCCCAAGGGCCCTTTCCAAAGCTATGGGTGCTTAAGCAGTGCCTTTCTCTTGAAAAGCACAAAACTAACCTCATCCTGCAGCCCTAGGTCAGATACCTGACCTGGGAAAGGATTTTCTCTGGCTTTATGCAGGAATAATGAAATCCCTGCATAAAACACTTCTTAAAAATCAGCTACCTACACTTGACCTGCTCTCTTCAGAGACTGTATCCTCTCAATCTTGAGCTTTCAAGATCATCAAGGTCTAGAAAGATGTGTGTGCATGTGTGTGATTTTATGATTTTAAAATAGCTGAAGATATTTTCCTCTAATTTTACAAATCTATCAATTTTGTAGTCCTAGAAAAGACCTCAACTAGGATTTTTTTCAATCTAAACGTGGAACACGAAAGAGACTTAACTAAGCTTTCATTAGAAATGGAAATTTTTTGTGACTGGCCATCAGTATATAGCTGCAATTCAAACCAAAGGACGAAGCACATATTTTGGGGTTTTCTTTTAACATTTTCTGTTATTTCATTAACATTAGCCTGGGAGCAGCTGGATTTTTATTCTCTTTGTGCAGCAGCTCAGACAACAAATGTTGCTTCTGAGCCAGCTCAGGTCTCCCAAAGCAGTTTTGGGATGTAGTAATAGAAATGTCTGAAGTCTTTCGTCTCACTCTTACTTTTTATGCATTTTTGCTATTCTTAAGAAAAGTGTGCAACCTAGAAAATGTGGATTATCTTGGACAAATAGATTTAATAGCTTGGTCTTTTATGCTTAGTTGATACAAATCAGCAGCACAAGCCCCAAATCTTAATTCTTTTCAAAGCAGGCAGCAGTTCTCTAGCCTTCTCCTATCCGCTGCCCTGCTCTTCCTGAACACTGATTTTAATGTATCTGTTTTGAGCAACATTATCTAATTTCCTAGAACTACACGCAGTATCAATTTGAAGTAAGTTAAAAACATTTTTGAACCGGTTACTTATTTAAGGCTTGAACTACAAGACTTACATTCCTATATCTGCCATGTCAATCCAATTTGACATATTTAATTTACCAAGTAAAATGTTTTTTTGAGGCAATTTAGATAATACTTCTAGAAGTGTTTTAATCAGGTGCTAAAACTAGTCTGTACTCTTCCTAATGGGATTTAGAGAGTAGACCTAGCAGTAGACAAAGAAGAAAATGAAATAAACCCCGTTAATTAGGGTGAAACAGTAACGGAGCAGTTCTGGTTTTACAGATGGGCAAGATGTCTGATTGAATTTCCCAGGCTATGCAGATTGGCTGCAGATGGTGTGGAAAGTGGCCCAGAACTCAGAATTCATATAATCAAAAACACACTTAGATCCAAACAATAATGTTTTCCCATGTGATGTTGTATAGCTTACAACCTTATCACAAGTATTTGATAACTTTTCAAATCAAACCATAACATAAACCTCATATAACACAGAATTCAGCAAGGACTTTCATTAGTGGTGCTATCATATCTAATAATTCAATAACAGCGAAGCTCCTGGAGGCAAGTTAATTTGGCCCCAGGTCATACTTCCCTATTGAAGATGCCGACTGATAAGTCCATTGGCCAACTGGAGATCTCAAGAGAAGAGCATTCACTGAGTAGGCAGTATATGAGCAACACCTGTTATCATTAGGAAAATAACACTGGAACAACTTCTTGCCAGTGAAACTGTTCTGAAAAATTTAAGAGAATATTAAGATATTGTAAACCTAAAACTCTTAGGATCTGAATCTAAACTATTTCATACTTTTTTGATCTAGAAATTTGGCTATATTCCTGAAATTTTGTTCGCAATACTGACACATTACAGAACAAAAGTCTTTTGCAAAGGGAACCGTGTAAATATGGTGACCTCTTACCCTCTGCAAGGACATCGAGACTCTTCTGCTGACTTCAGAAGCCAGCAAATAGATTATTGTCCCATTTAAACCTATTCAGCTTGCAAGTTCATAACCCTTTTTACAAGGGTGTTGCTTACGTTTTTATTTCAACATAATAAACCCACTTTGAATATCTATTGCAAGTCCCTTGATGTTATTCTGGTCTTGTGAAAAGGCAAAAAAATACATGCCACACCTACCTATGCTCCTGTCTGACATAAAAGCTCCTTGCTTCACTATTCTCAGGAAGAATCAGAAAGTCTGCTGAATGGCTGGAGGCAAGTACTGCATGGGTTATAATCCTTTTGTGCTCTTCCTTACACCCACATTTAGATATGACCTCACTTTAACTCACACTAGGACAACAGATATGGTATTTCTTCAACGAATTTAACTCACCAAGTGCACCTTCACCTCTGCAACAAATCAACTTGATTTAATGGAAGAAAGATTGGGACTGACTCCATGACCAGGCTCAGTGGCTAGGCATAGGTGCACCTAAGATTTCAACTGTGCCCTTGGGCTTCTTTGTCTTTGCTCCTTTTTCTTCTAACAAATGAGAGCTGCAGTCTTCAAATTCTACAATCTTTGAGGTAAATATCCATCTGAAAAATTAGCACACTAAATTATGTAAAACATTAGATCATTATAAGAAAATACACAGCAAGACTTAGGTAATTAGCCTGTATAATGAGAGTTGTTAATTTTTTCAGGAACAATTTATAAAGTTAGTCAAGTCCAAGAATTTGTCATTGAGTCTATTCTAATTGACTGGCACTGTCTGAAAGTAGCAAGACATCTAAAAGTAGAGCAAGAAAGGAAATAAAAATGAATCTCATATATTAATTTGTACACTCAATTTCAGAAGAGAATCACATTTTATGTAAGAGCAGTGAGCCTTGGCAGAGAGGTTCACAAAGAATGAGGTATCAGTGGAAGTTTAATTTTTATATTTCTCTCAAAAGGTCTTAATTAGCAGGGAAGGATGAAAGTAAGCTTGAAAAAAAATCACCAAAGATACTCTGGGAAAAGATGTGTCATTAAATAAATCCCCATCATTTGACACTTTAAAATTGAACCTGACAAATGATGTCCTAAAATACAATTGATAGAAATCATGCACTAAGGCATCTCCGTTCAGGCCTTACCAGAGCTGGGAGAAAAGGAAGATAGAAAGTCATTGAGGAGGAAAAAAGAAAGGGAAAGGGAAAGGGAAAGGGAAAGGGAAAGGGAAAGGGAAAGGGAAAGGGAAAGGGAAAGGGAAAGG
>JAVSBS010006214.1:38613-54071 GCA_033124195.1 Coracias cyanogaster
CCTCTGGATAAAAGTTACACTCATTACATTCACCTTTGAAGACTTAAACAAACAAACCTTCAAACAGTCCAGTAGCTGCAAGAGAAAGGGTTTTGTGAGGTAGATTAGTAGACTCAATCACTTTGGAATAATCCCCTAGGAAGGTTCACTACCTCAGTTAAAGAAAAAAAATTCCACCTAAGAAGACTTTTAAAATTTTCTTCTGTGTCAAACTGTTAAGACCAGAAATCATTAAAATAATGTTTCTGATATTGCAAAGAAGAGTTAAGCAGTATAGTAAGTATCGTAAATCTCTGAAAAGTGTCACATGGCATCAATGTTATGTTGCACAGATATTTACTTCATCACTAGCTTGCAGTCATTCTGCAATTTCAAAGTTGCCTCAGGAAACTGAAAAGCACTTCCAAGCTTTGCCAGAAATCAGCAAAGACTAGAAGAAGTTGGCAACATCTGGACTCAAGAGACAACTTTAATGAAGCAAAATTATTATCAGTACACCCTTTCTCATTAACTTTGCTGGTGAATGATGTACAAACATCAGAACTCAGCTGGAGTAGCTCTGTATTTTTTCTTAATCCAAAGGTCAGAATAGCCTGAATCAAGACGAACTGTAGAATTATCATTTGTCCCATTTTATAATGATTGAACTTTGATCACAGAGGACCCCTGATGCATTCAATGTAAGAAATGAAGCATCATTGACAGTATCTTTATACTGCAGGGGATATTAGGGAAATGTTTGTAGGATGCACTTTGTAATTTTGAAAGAGATTCAAACATAGCAATGCAAAAAAAGGAGAATTTTTCATCCTGAATATTTTATTAATGATTTAAGATTTTGAATGAATTTATTTTTTTTTAATGAAATAAAAATTCCAAAGAAATTGATCCAGAATGGATGGAGATGTAGAAAAGATCAAAATGACATCTTTGGGTATTTTCAAATGGGAAACGAAGCAAAATACAATTTGCTTTAATTAGCTGACTATACTTAGTTTCATTTTCAGTTCAATTCAATGTAAAAAGATGTTTTGCGATACTACCCTAAAACTTCGGAGCTTGATGGCAACCTGACTATATATCTCAGGACCCATCTCAAATTATTGTATTCTCCTTACTTATTCAAGCACATTAGAGGAAAAACAGTGTAACATCTTCTAGATATTCTGACTAATCTGGGAGGACAGAAACCCAAATATAATACTTTAAAAAGGCAATAAGCTGGATGAAACTCAATTACATTTTTTTCTTGAAGACAGATAATACAAAATATTTCAAAATATTTTAATTTGCTTGAGCAGATAGAAAGTAATTTTATTTTCTTCATCTACTTTTTCTGTCAGAAAATTATATTAATGAAAAATTTCCAACCAATTTATATGTGTTCTAAGTAAAGTAGGAAATGTAGTCTGCATTTGCTGACTGCATCCCAATGTGAAAACGTAGTAATAGACAGCTGAAGAAAGAAAAGGGATGGCATAGATTCTCCAAAGATAACATCTCCACAGTATCAATGAGGTTGTCTAGGAGGGCTCAACACAACGTTCTACTGTTTTGGTGGGAATTTGTGCCTTTTCCCCACGGGTGTATGCTACATTTAATGGCCTGATAGCCCTTTTAAAATACGTAGAACTGATGTACATAATTTTTTATCAGTGAAGAGGAGTTGTGAATAAGCAAGAGAAATTACAGGAGGAGTATCATTAAGGAAGAATTTAACCACAGTTTTTACCCCACACTATGAGGAGTTTATGCAATTCCAGTCTGAAGAATTTCTGGCCACTCATTCCTAGTCACACGTTACATGTTTTACTCATGTCTATGCCATTTGGGGAGGTTGTGCCATGTATTAAATAAGTCTAATGAAGAACATCTGTTGCAAAGAGACAGATTCAATGCTGTTCTGCTGGGGATATCTAAAGATGGTACCGCCTCTGAATTTCTTTCAGCCATAGAAATGTAGGTTCCATAATTCAAATACGTCAGAGTGGAATTCAGAGTTTTAAAGAACCCACAAATGAAAAAAACATAATGGGTAAAAAACAAAATGCAGAATGATGACTGCCACATATGACAAAATACAGCAATAAGAGTCCTTATGCTCTCTTTGTAGGTGAAGAATGACTCTATGAGAAAAGATAAAGGGTGTCTGAATAAAATAATTAACCATATGTTCCCACAGCACTCCTACATCACTTGTAATTTGTATAAAATACGAGCAGAGTCAGATATAGCAAATGGATAAGGTGACTGCAGCACCTGTAAGTGGGCACCATTAATAAACCAAGCTCTCAGAATCACAGGTGTGGCTTAACAGATCTGTATAATAGATAACTGTGGCATAATAGTCTGTATGGGAAAGCAGGCAAGATAAAATAATTACAAAGGAGTAAGACTGTGGACTCAGGAGTGAAAACATTCCAGATTTGGCTCAGCTATGGTGTCCTATATTGCATAGTCATGTCATTTAAGTACCTATTCTTTACTAGTTTCCCTGTAAAGTGGGACAGTATTTCCTAGCTTTAGTGAAGTTGTGTTTAGGAAAAAAAAAAAATTAAAAATTTCAATCTTGTCAGCTGTCATAGACACAAATCATAAAATTAGACAAGAGGAGTCCTTCCAAATAGATAGATACAATGCAAAGATAGAGAACATAATTTCAAATTTCACAAATTGCTTTACCTTCATTCACTTCCACTTAGACTTTTCCCTTATTCAGAATCAGAAACAATCAAGAAAGCCCTTTTGGTCATAGAGCTGTTTCTGTTATGTTGTTTTCCAATGCTCATTGACTCTCAGAATAGAATTGCAGTAGCCAAATATTCTGAAAACTGGAAATAATTCCAAAACATGTATCTGTATGTGTGGATTTTCATGAGTTTGACAAACCAAAGATACTTTCTCCTGCTTAGAATCAGCAGAAATAAAAACGTATCTAACTCTTATACAAACACCAGTGTATAATCCACATTTTCTGTAGAAATAGAAGAGCTATAGTTCTGGAAGTTTCAACAAATCCTAATGTATTACAGATTTTAAAATGTTATACTCTAGTATCAAAAATTATCTTTACTTTTGGGAGATTTAAATCACATTACTTCAGATGCTATGTTAAAAAGGAACAGTTAACAAAAGAAAAAAAAAAGGTGAGGAAGAAATATTACTAAGGTAACAATAAAGTAGTATGATTTTCTCTACAGCTGTACATTAAGATGGCTTTCTCAGCAGATATATTTTGGCCTGAATTCTACTGAGCAGCTCAGGAGAATTACGACAGCTAGAGGAATTAACCCCACTTGTAGAGAGTAAAGTTAACAAAAATCCTCCTTCTGTTTGCAGCAGCTCATATCACAAAGACATAAGACACAGTTTTCCCCCTTATGTCAGATAGTTGCTAAGAAAAATCACTTATTAAATTAATGGCGGCAGCTGTGGCTACTATCAAATAATATATACCAAAAACTGACATTTCATTTTCCTCTAGTGTCTTCTATAATTTTGGCATATATCTGTATCTTCATATGAATTTACATTTCTGGACAAAGAAAATCTGGATAGACCAATAGAATGAGTCCAATTCACTCATAATGTGCAGAGTAACATGTAACCTTCAGAAAAGTAAGAGGTTGCAAGTATAACATTCCTGAATTCTGATGTTCACATCACAAAGGTCCTCCAAGGAGTACTGAGGAGAAAATGACATTCTGAGCACAACACAGTGAGCATTTGTAAGCACCTGATGTATTTGTGGAATCTGTTGTTAGAGCTGGGCCCTTCTAAGTGTCCTACTGATACCACCTTGAAGTAACAAGATGCATCTGAGGAAGATCTCATTCAGCCATTTCCGAGTTTGGTCATTAACACTACAAAATTATTTAATGCATTTAACTACTAAGTCCACTCAACTTCAACTAGATGTCATGGTTTCACAGTCTGGGAACTACGACCTTTGCCATGCTGCTAATAGTTTCAGGATATTTAGTTGGACAGGAAAAGGTGTGTGGGGCTGCAGGTCTGGATACACAGAAGAAAGACTCGGGGTCTGAAAAAGATGAGAAACACGAGAGACATAGATGATATATGCTACTTCTGAGAGGAAAAATTCCAAGTTCATTTGGGGTTTCTCAATTCTTTTATTACCATACTGTGCAAAGAACACATGAAAACCTGTTATACAATTAACCCTTTCTTTTTAATGACTATGCTCTTATTAAATGGGTTTCAGTTTTTTGTCTTATTACACTGTTATTCAAACCTGGGTTTTGAAATTAAATTTATTTTCAAATATTTATATTTCTATGGGAATAGGTTCCAATAATTAGGCCACCAATTTGTAAAGACAACAAATCAAAGTCACAGCAATGACTAGCTTCTGATTTGCACCATTTTAATGCATTTTAGCCCTTTTTGCAGGACTCTGTAAAGGCATGAAGATTGCTGTTCTGCATATTTACATTAGGTACATTGTATTGGGTTTCTTTGCAGAAATGTCTTTTCTGGGACATATATCTGCGTTATTTTCAGAACCACAATATGGAATTTCTAATACTTGCTTATATTACAGAAGTTAAAGTAACTCCAGTACTAAGATTTGAGCATGACTCCTGAGGCTGCTAGAGAGGCAAAGTAATCAGTCGGCAAAATTTATTTTCAGCAAGGAAAATGTGGGTATAAATACATTGTATGTATCATAATTCAGTTACCTGCTTCTCACACTGCACAAGAAAGAATACTAATGAATATGAGCATAAATAATCAGTGCACTCATCAAGCTAGAGTTTAGAAAAAAACAAGTATTAATAAAGGAATGCAAAACTAAATCATTATTTTAGATTGAGTGGGTATCCCAAGCAGACCAATAGATATATGGTTAGGGAGTATCCATGAACATCAATGGTTTTATCTTTTCCTTAGGAAAGACTGCAGATAAAATATTTTGTTACATTCTAGGATTGCTAGAAAAGAAAAAGGAAGGGAAAGATGCAATGTTAGTTACGTGCTGCTGTCACTAGCAATACAGGTGTTCTTCCTATGTGTACTATTTGTAGCATGCTGCAGTCTCAGGGAAGAAAACGCTTTTGGGGTGAAGGCTGGAAATCTTGATGCTAGTGGTCAAATGGATAATTTTGTTACAAGGAATGAGAAGAACAAGTTTTACTTTTGTTTGTAGTGGAGACAAAAGGAACAGTGAAAGTTCAGTGCATGCACATCATTTTTCTAAAAGATGGAAAGATGCAGTTAATTGTTTATCTGAATTTCAGATGGGTTGTGCATTACTGACGGACATTATCTGGAGACTCAAAACCAGCAAAATACTGAAGGAGAATGTTCATTAGCTTGTAGCTAAATTGACTAAACTACTTCTCAGTTAGATCTCCTGGACTGTAATAAAAGAATTAAAGTCTATTCTGATGAGACCAAAGAACTTACTGAAAAGACAAGACATAAATAAATCATAAATGGTAATGCTTAATAAAAGGGGTAACTAAATAAAATGCAGTGTGGTGTGATATGCAATAAGTCAAGACAGATCACCTAGTGACGCTATCTTAATTTAAATTCCTATGACAGTCTCAAAATGGAAATGTTAGATGTTTTATACCTCCTCTGTATTTCAAAAGCAATGAGGAAGACATAGTGCATATGCAAACATTTCATTTAAATACTTACCAAAATGTTTACTTTTTTTTCACCATATGAAATGACAGCCTGGATTGTAACAAAAACTAAAAAATTTAATTTTCTTATAAATAAAGCTAATAAAAGTTGAAATAAAATGAAGCCCTCAGTAGTTGGATTCATGATGGACACACATTTTAGCCAGCATGTAACATTCCAATAAAGGTAACAGAAGACCCCACAGTCTTCCAAAATTAACCTGGAACACTCCTTGAGGCTTCCTGTATTCTGTTTGCTCCGAGTGGAGTTTAAAGCTGCATTGAAACTCTGGGACTTGAGAACATTTCCCAGAAATCAGTGTGCATTCTGCTGACGTTGCATTTTCATGGTGGGATGAGTCTCAGAGATACAGAACCTCATTTCCCTTTCCCTAATACAGATAATGGAGCTAAAGCCAGGCTATAAGTCAGATAGTCATAGTGTGAGCAAAGCAGATTTGTAAGAGCAGAGCATCATGAAGACCAAATGAGGATTCTATTGTGTTGAACTGAGTGGTGGCTCCACACCTCTGCAACTAAACAATGTGAATATGAATCCTAAATTTATATAAATAATCTATTTTTCTAGAACTAATGAAAAAAGTATGTATGTGCATGGCACCGCTCATAATGCAGAAACTTATAACATTTCCGAATAAGAGTCCAAATTTTCAGGAAAAGTTTAATAAGTCTCAGCACATTATTTTAGAAAGTTTTTTCATTCAGAAATTCCGAGCTTTAACCATGTTAATAACAACAACGAATAATTAGGAAAGCTTGAATGCTTTCTGCATGAGGATTCCATTCTGAAGTGGGTTACCACATGAATTTTACCTGATTGCAACAGGGATTTTCTTAATTCCTCTTTTAGAGGTATTTCACCACTTGTTAAACACATACTTAATCACCATTAAAAACCTAGAAACAATTTATTCAGCATACAGCATAACAGCACATTGATTAATATTCACAGGGATTGTTCATGTGTCCTTTCACAATCTAGACTAGAGGGTATTAGAAAATTTTAGGATCACAGGATTTCAGACAAAGTGGCACTAGGTCAGTATGTTAAATACCTGAATTGCTCTTCAGTGTTTAGACACCACATTTATTTGTCTGCACCCTCCATCTTCCCCTGCCCCAGCTCTGACAGCAAGGAGGAACCCAAGGGGCGGAGAAATGGGCTGGGTGTGGTGAGGGTCTGCGATGTGACTGCAGCCTCGGGCAAGAAACTGTCTTTACACAAACAGGAGTGATAGCAGAACGTCCATGTTGGTGGGGGCTGTTAGCAGGGACCGCGTGGGGCACCTGGTTTTGTGACGTGGCTGGCTCAGTTTGGGTATACAAAGGGCCGTGCAGTGAGCCAGCCTAGGCTGGAGGTGAGCCAGAGGGTGAACAGAGGTTGAGGTGAGATGACAGAGAAGAGGGCAAGGAAGGGGACCACTGGGCCACAGGCAGGGAGGAAGTGCCTGCCTGTGGTGCAACAGTCAGCAGCTGAGCATCCCTTGCCTTCTAGAGCCAGAGGCCTCAAAGAGGACATAACCAGACCACAGCATACCCTGTCCTTGGCAGTTTTACAGTTTTCTAGAAGGACATCAACATAAAGACAAGAAATCAAAATACCTGACCAGTGATATTTTTGAGCTATCTGGTCTTGGCGCCAGACCCAGCAATGCAGTGGACATGTCATGGTGGGCAGCAGGCTGGTGGTGGGCGTTGGAGACATGGCCACCCCAGAACAGGATCTCCAGGCTGCCAAGGAGGTATGGGACTGGCAGCCTTGGTCTGAGGCTGGGAGAGCCCAGGACTGGAGTTGCCCATGGTGACCGAATATGGCTGCTCCTGTTTTTTGTACATAATGTCCTACTTTTCAGAGCCTCAGGCCCAGATAGGGACACAACTAGATCCTGGAACACTCCTGTCACCTCCGTCCTCAGCCACTCAACTGGAGATTTCTGCAGCTTTCTTAAAAGCCCTTGATCTGAGGACAAGGAAGCCCATGCAGTCCCAGTCTGCACCACACTATGGTCTCACAGGCAGCTGGAAGCTCCCTGCAGCCATGAACAAGGGCTCCCCACAGCCATGAGATCCACCTCATCTGTTTGAAACTGACCTCAAAATATTGTTTCTGATTTATGAACCCATTGAATGGCTCTTCTGGTTTGTGTGGGATTTTGGGGAAACCTTTTGGGCCTTTCCTTATGATCCTTATTTCCTTACTGTATTTATATAGGTATACATATATAAAATATATGTATCTATATACATCTGCATATTGTTCTAGATGAGCACTTCCTGATCTAAAGTAAGCAAGGAGGCAATCAAAGGGTGCTCTGAGATCATGTAGGTATGGTGGTTTCAAAACACACCAACTGGGTATGCAAATTCTTAATGCCATTAAATGAAGTGGCTGCTCAGAATTTGCCAGCATATGCAGCCTTCAAAAAGTGATGCAGATATAAAATGCTGTGCTTCTATATAAGATTTATTTTATTATTGTAGGGTCCACAGTCCAGCTGCAGCAGTCATTAATAAGGTTTAGAAACAACGAGCTGTATTCATAGTTGTGGTGGGTTAACCTTGGCTAAGAACCAGTCCCACCTTACTGCTCACTCACTCTCCCTCAAGAGGACAAGCGGTGAACAGAAGATGAAAAAGCTTGTTGGTTGAGATAAAGACTGGGACACTGCTGATTAGTTACCATCATGGCCAAAACAGACTTGACTTGGGGAAAACTAATTTAATGTATTGTCAATTAAAATAGATTTGGGTAGTGAGAAACCAAGGCAAAAATTAAAACAACAGCCTCACACTTTCCCAAACCCAACTTCACTCCTGATTCCACCAACACCTCCACATCAAGTGGCACAATGAGATGATGAATGGAGGATATGGTTGGCACCTATCCACCCCTCTCTGCCACTCCTTCCCTTACTCCTGTGTGACATCTGTCCCATGAGCAGCAGACCTCTGGGAACTGCTCCTGTGGAGGTCCTTCCTACAGGCTGCAGTGTGGATATCTGCTTCACTGTGGTCCTCTCTGTGGACTGCAGGGCAACATCTGCTTCACTGAGGCCTCATCCCCAGGCTGCAGGGCAGCACCTGCTCCAGCACCGGGAGCACATCCTCCCCCTTCTTCTCTCCTTGTTGCTCACACTGCTGATTCTCACCTTTTTTTCCTTCACTCCTCTCCTCTTCCAGCATTTTTGTCCTTTCTTTTTGGGTTCTGTGTGACTAAGTAGGAGGATTTGAACTCCACGCCTTGTCTGTTCTTCCTTACTTAAGCAAGAGCACAAAGAGGTGAGTATTTATGGGGTCAGAAAGGATCGTGACAAGAACGGTGGTGCAGAATATACCCAAACCAAAACACTGCTTTAATTTCTTAGGGGCAACATTTCTGTTTCTCACAGGGGCTTTTATGTAAACGTGACCCATTTTCTGCATCTTAAACTGAACTGCTATAAGACTGGTGATGTATTACATGACACACATGCTTTGGGGTTACAGGTATACATTGCAAACGAGCAACGCAACAACTCATTTGTGTACTTTTAAGTTGCTGTTTTCAGTCCAGACAAGGTGTTTAACTTGTTCACTATACCTAAAAAAATAATAATAATTAATGATTTGGGTGTATAAAAGTCTGCTTTTATAAGTCTGTTTTGGATGTATATCAGTCTTCTTTTAAAAAACTATATATTGCTTTCTTCATCCAAAAGCTAGAGACACTCCTTTTCAGCTTAAGCACTGACAAAGTAATTAACTTCAGCATTAATATTTACTTAACAAGTAGGTTCTATCATAGAACCATTCACTTAATACACAAGAAATAAGGAATTAATATCTGGTTTTATGTCCCTATAATCTGTAAAAACATAAAGTTTTCTTTAAAATTAAAAAGCCCATTAGTTAGTCACAAAGAAGGTATTCCAATGATTAAATCTGTGTATAAACCATTTTAACATCAATAAAAGTGGCTGCAATTTACAATAACAATTTTGCATATTTAGAAGCAGTCATACTATATATATATGTATACATCTACACACAGTGGCATTACATTATCTGAAAAACGTGTTTGAGTTAGTTAACTTAAAAATCAAGAGATTTCAAGGAGACTTCCCTTTTGCCAGGTAAGATCAAGCAGGTACACATACATTGAATCTTGTATGCATGTTGGGGCAGCATACTATACATGTATGATAGAGTTTACACTACAAAGAAGATCAAATTCTGGTCTCATGTTTTTAGATTTATAATTTCCAAAGTAGATTTATTTAGCTAATTATCAGTCAAGTAATAATAAGCTTCTCCAGTCACTAAAAAACCTCCTCTGTTGTATAACCTGGAGTAGACTGAAATATCCAAACCGTATGCCACATTAATCAATATTCCCCAATGTTTTTTAGCACGGAGAAATTTTTCAGTGATGTGTGTCTTTACTTCAGACTGGTAAATGCTGAAACTAGTAGATGGAATGGAACCAGAAACTCTAATTCAACAAAAAAAAATTATATTCAGACCTTATGCATCTTGAGGTTTAGTGACTTACTTAAACACTTTCAGTTGTGAACCAGATCCTGCTCTTTCTCTTCTTATGAAAGCTATGAAACCAAAGATGGAAGGATAAAACCAGTTAATTTCTATTACCTTTACTGCAGTACTTCCAAAAGTTTTGGGAACAGTAAGTATGATAGTTTGCAGTTTAATGATTCTTCAAGAGTATTTCATGAATAATTCACTCTTTCTATGTGCATTCATTAGTCATAACTTCACACATTGATACATAGTGTGAAGAACTGTATTGCCTTAACTGCACATTTACGCCAGGTAATTCCATATAGTTTCAATTCAGCAGTGAGCTACAACATAGTTCTTTTAATCTGACCTATCAGGAAACCCATACTGCATTGAGAGTGCAAATTAAATGGTATAAAGTCAGTGTAAGAGGAGCTTTGTTAGAAGACATGAGCAGGTCTGCTGGGAAATCTATCGTCACATGAAAATCTATATACTTAGGGAGGTAACGAAAGTATTTTGTCTTTCCTTATGGCAAACCCAGCTCCTGAGTGTATGCTATATATTAGATGTTCCATACCAGAATTTGTACTTTTAAGACATCAGCAATATTTATTATAGAGAGTTAGGGAGCCACAAGGCTTCCTTGACTCTTTAGTAGACCTGCTGGCTCATCTCTCCCTGAAACTTGATTACCTTAATTGCTACATGGAATTACCTGTTTGGCAGTGATTGGGGCCTTAATGAGGAAGGTGTGATTACTCCCGGCCGTGTATTTTGGTGTAATCAGATGTGGTAGGGTAGGATAGAGAGCTATTTGTGGCATAATTATGACACTATGGTGGTCGAAACGAACAAAAAAACCTACAAATGTCAATAAGTTTATGAGAACTAGATGTTGCTTGCAGTGGGTCATATCCCTAAATCCCATTCTTAGGGAGTCACCCACAAAAGATGTGCACTGATTGACATAAGAATTCAGCCTGAGAACAAAATAGGTTTAGCAGAACAATTTCTTTCACTGAAGAATGTCCTGGATTGTGGATTGTGCAGGAGGTCTGGGCCCAGCTGAACAGAGCGATACCGTAGGACCTTAAAATAAATACATTGACAAAAAGTAAGAGAGAATTAAAGAACTCAGATTTAGGCTGTTAATATTTTTACATTCTTTGGTCATTTTCATCATCCCCACTTGCTTTATGTATGATTTCTATGTTCAGCATTGTCAAGTCTGAGAAGATAAGACCAGAAAACAGAAGTAAAGAAAAAATGGAAAAATATTTTTCTATAGTTCTTATATACTGTTGTGGAACTAAAGGTAGAACTTGCATCTTTGCAGTTGAATTTGTAGAATAAAATAAAACCTTTATAACAAGGAAACAGTCTCATCTGTCTTCTACAGGATGAAATTCTGGCTCCATTATGTCACAGAGGAACAGTTCCAATAGCTTCAGTTAGATCAAGATTTCACTGCAGCTTTTCAACGTTGTTTTAACATTCGGTAGACAACTATGTCAATTCTACTCAGTTCTATTTCATCTCCATGCAATTCTATGAAGACACTCAGCAATAAAAACATGCATTCATCTTTTGTTTTCCATAGTTACCATGGAGCCGTCAGTCACAAGAGCAAAGCCATCACAGTTCAGGACCTTAAAACATTTATCCTTTGCCAGTTGTGATTCAGTGACTTTGCTACTCCAGCTCTTGCTGATGGAAAAACTTATATAGCTACACAGAGGCAAGAAACAGTTAATAACCTTCCCACTTCTGAAAACTATAAAGGTTTTATGCCAAGTCCCTAAGGAAGTACATTCGAAAACTTCAGTATTTCTATTATGTTATTTTTGCTTCATCTGCCTAATTGATAGGTTCATTAAAAAGGAAAATAAAAGATGCAGGAGGATGCAGAAAAAAAATTTGCATGCAAAAGCAAACACAGTGTACTATGTTCTTGGAAGGTCCCAGTCTTTAAATTCTGGCTCCCCTCTCCCACCAAGAAATGACTGCAGAATAATCACTTTCAATGAAGCTTTTCTACAACACTTCAGCCAAAGATGGAAAGAATAATTCAGGATTGTATTCCCTTCCACTGAGGTTGCTAATGATGGTTCCCATGAAGTGGAAAAGTTCAGATCTGGACTGCTGTGACTTAGTTATCTCCTAGCCTCGACTGGGTCTTTTAATTACTAATTTCCTAAAAGTTGGTGATTCATATTTCCTTGGCTATTTCAGATGGAAATGGTAATATTTCACTGATTAATAGGAAACCTCTCAAGGTTACAGTTCTGGAAAGGAAAATGGATTGAATTTGGTGCATAATCAGGGATGGTTATAAATTTCCAATACTAATTCTGCTTTTTTTTGGAGGAAAATATTTCCACTTTTTGTTTTGAAACAACAGTTTTCTTTTATAAACAGTTCTACCATTTCAGAGTTCAGTTAAAATAGTTAAATAACTTCAAAAGTAAATCAAAGACAGCATTTTGGATCATATGGAGAAATCAGGGCTTTATTCTTCTGAAAACAAAGGAAAAAGTCCACTTTTGGCCGAAGTGCTGGGGCCTGAGTTGTGGGCCCTGAGTTGGAGTTGACATGTGGATGAGTCACAACCCAGCAGAATGTTTTGTTCTTTCTATTGGCTTCATGTTCCAGAGGCAGAACCTGGCCCACTTGTGTCTCTGTGGCTCTGCCCTCACTCAAGTGTCTGTGGCTGGGGTGGTGGGTGAGGCCAGGATTATATCAGCCAGGAGGCGATCACTTGGAGGAGTTTTCTGTTGGATATGGCTTCTGTTGGGGCTGGTTGTATCTTGCTGAGCTCTCTTGGTGGTGTCCTTCCATGTGAAGGGCCACTGAGGAGCCATCTCTGTCCCTTGTGTCCAGCAGGCCATGCTGGCACCACAGTGGGCAGTAGAGGAGCTGGGCCCACGGGAACCTATGGCAGGACTGTCTGAAAAAAGACTTGTGAGGGGATGTTGCTGAGTTCAGCATTGGCCTGTGTGATCAGGCAACCGGTGGCAGCGTGAAATTATGATGACTGAATCAGCACAACATTGGCTTAAACCAGATTTCTATCCCCTGAAAACTTTTTGTCTACTCTCCAAGTCCTGTTCTGAAATCACAGGACAATGAGTTGGAACACATTTTTGCTATTTCCTATTACTCAAAAAATATTGGTTGGTGTCAATAAAATCATCCTCCAGACCCTTATTCCTGTTTTGATAGACACCATGATTATTTAAGGCTACACAGAAAAAGAGAAAAAATATTAGAGAAGGCTCTTGTCATCTCCATCACCATAAAAATTTGTAGATTAAGTAAATAACTCTTTAGTATCCAAGATTTTGCTGAGACAGCTGTGGAGCAACAGAGAGAACTGTAAAATGAGATGATCTGAATCTAAGAGTAAACATAAGATCTAGCTGCTGGCTCTGTACCTTCGGCATTCTGTGGTGAACTTGTTAAATTTTATTCTTTAACTGTAGCTCATTTGACTGCAGATTTTGTTTTAGCTTTTCTTTCTTTTGGTTACCACCAGACGATATCAGTTTTCCTGAGTATCTGGAAAATATTCTGTTTCTAAGGGAATAAAGAGAAACAAAAAAACAATGCAGAACCTGAATTTTCTATTTCAGTTACTGCCTAAAGAGTGCTTATTCCTTGTAGATTCTTATATGCACTATCCAGAGACTGTCATATTGATTAAAAAAATATGTTCATGGAATGACTGAAAAGCAGCTTTCCTAACCTACAATCAATACACTATCTCTTCAGTCTCAGCAGTGTTCGTACTCGAAGTACTTGTGTCCAACCAGCAAAGACCTTTCTCACTACTATCTGCACTATGTTTCATCTTGGAACTCCATAAAGACCTCATATTTTGCTATTATTTCTTCCTATAATTCTAATCTGAGATACCTTTGCAAGTACAGAATATTACGGCTGAATTCTGGCCACATTAGCCAAGTGATTGGAAACCACTTGGAAAAACACCGTTTTTTAAAAGTTGTTGAATAGGAAGCAGTAGAGGTGGACAAATCTCTCTCGCTCAGTGTGATGGCTGAAAGGTATGATGAAAACTGCAATTTTGCTACAAGTTCAACTATCTATCAAAAAAATATTCCCCAGGTTACAACGCATATTCTCTTTGCACTTTTTTGTGGATACAGGTGCAGAATGTGACGTTCCAGCAAAAGGGAAGGGTGGGAGTGTGAAGGCAGTGTGATCAGTCAAGGGTGTGGAATGATGTTGTATTGAAATTGTAGAATAACAGAAGGCATGCATGGAGGAGAGGAGAGAGAGGTAATATACACAGGAAAAACTAGAAACAAATTAAAGTGACGTTCCAGCTGTGTGCTTCACAGCTCACATTTACTCATTACGGTCTAAATACCAAGTGCTGAAACACATCTGGTGAAACTTACACTCTGATGCTTTTAGAAAACATGCAAAACCTCGTGAAACAATGAAGACCCAATGTGAAAGCATGTAAGGGACTCTCCATGGTTAACTTGATTTTCAGGAAATAATAAGGATTTGATCTTGCCTATTACTGAATGTCATATATACTCTCTGATAGCTAAGGCTTGGCTAATGAAGGATCAGGATCACAGTATTATGCTTTCAAAAGTACTGTGAAGCTCAGAAATGAGCTTCAGGGTAAAGGAGAGCATTTTTGCAAAATAATCCTATTTTTCCAAAACATCACTACATGAGAAGCAGAATATCATTCATTCTGGTCTCATAATTCAAGTAATTCGGAAATTGTATCACTTAAGAGAGGGGAGGGACAGGTTAGCATTTTGTATCTTCCCACCATTATAAACACACTAAGCAGCACTTGCCAATGTGGGATCTCACTTTCCCAGGCTAACTGAAAAGATGTCCTTCCTCTGTGATTTTATCAGTACTTCAAGGCTTGGTAAACACCCTCCACAGGGGTACCTGCACAAGTGAGAAGCTCCACAGCAAGATCCTCAGCTCATATTAGTGCCATTCCTTCTAGATCCAGGCTGCCAGGAAGCATGGAGGGGGAAAAAAGGATTGACAGTAATGCTGATAATACTGCTGGTCACACTTTTCCAACAGAAACATTAGTTGCTGTGTGCGTTCTGTCAAAATCTCTGAAAAAAAAATAATCTATTAAATATTTTCACCTTTAAATGACAAAGAATTTAAGTCATTTTGTGGAGGATTCATCTGCCTTTATTTAGTGATTTAAAAGTTAGGGGTTCAAATCTCAACTAATTACCCTGAATTCCCTTCATATTTTTGGCGGGGGGG
>JAVSBS010006214.1:65116-86366 GCA_033124195.1 Coracias cyanogaster
CCCATCCCCCGAAAAAAGAAAGCTAAACCAAACAAAAAACCCCAAAATGATCCAAAGGCACTAACTCGTCACCTCCCACTAGCACACTGATGCCCAGAGAGTCTCTAAGCAATGGTTATTTTACAAAAAATCCACCACCTCACCCCCAATTTTTATTGCTAAGCATGATGTTTTACAAATGGAATTATCTCTTTGGTCAGTTTGGGTTGGCTATCTCAGAGGAGGTACCTCCTCTCAGTCTCTTGCCAGTCCCCAACCAACTCACTGAGGTGGCAGAGTGGGGTAGAGAAAAGGCATTAATGCTGTGCAAGTGCTGTTCAGCGACAGGTAAAATATTGGGATGTTATCAACACTGTTTTCATCACCACTTGAAAGCACAGCACTATATGATTTGCTATAAAGAAAACTCCATCCCAACCAGGGCCAGTGCAGTGTCTCACCACGAAATGGTACAGCTGTGAAAATGAATACATAATCATTTAAAATAATCAGAGGAGCAAGACCTCAGCAGGCACCTGAGGACACTGTATTGCATCCTATTACATCTTCCAGTGTGACTGTAGGACTGCCACTGCTCTGTGCTGTCTATTCCCATTGAAATGCCAAAGAAGTTAAGAAAGCAAATATTGCTAACCATGTATGAAACTGAGTATCCCACCTGAATTTCACGCGCTGTAGATAAGGCAGAGTTTGTTTCAGTCAGTAGTGGGAAGCTCCATACCTGAGCCTGTGGTTTTGATGATTGATTATGATCTTTCCTGAAATAACAGGATGAAGTCTAGCTTTGTCTAGAAACTGATAGTCTCTTGGAGATGGTCTTTGTCTCACAGTCAAGCAACAGGTATGCAACACTACAGAGAACAGTTTTTTCTTTTATTAATAACTTACTGGCTTTCAGCACATCAGGAGACAACTCAAACAGGCAAAAGCGAAAAGCACATAAACATAGCCCTTTTTTGCAAGCCACAATGTAGAAAGCACTACATTTCTGGCAGTATTTGTAAATATTTCACATTTTACTCCACAAAGTAGAGTACTTAAGGCTCATTTCTCTTCCTCGAATATAACCATGTAGTGCCCTTTGAGATGCCTAGTGGTTGAGACTTCTGTGAAAGGCCAGTGCATAGAAAGCAATGTTTAAGGAAGATGCATCCCTTCTGAAACAGGTGGGACATCCTGGTACCTCCAGGGCATCTCAGCTAAAACTAGGCAAATGTTCAGACAGCTTGAGTAATCCAGGCACGTATTCACACAATCAGTTTGAGAGCACTGAGACCTTTTATTATAGAACAACTCCAGATAAGAGGAATTTTATTTGCAAGAAGATAAAACTAATTTTAATGATACGAGAATCCAGAGGATTTTGTAAAACAATGGTACAGATAGTAGTCCTAAATACTGTAAAAGGACGGTAAACAGCTTTTCTAAGTGTTTCCTAAGCCAACATTTAGTTTGCTTATTCTTCAGTATGACAATGTATAGTGACTTTTATCTTGTTATCCAAGATTACACAGCCTGGCCATAGGTACAGCCTACAAAGAAAAATTAAAATACGCAGCAACAAAACTACAGCTTCCAGCAAAATACCAGTTGTGAATAGTAGCTTTATATTTAAGACTTTTGTGAAACTTCGACGCCTTCATGAAACGTGAAAGCATTCTGCATAGGGGAAAAAAGATAAAGGTGAATGAAAAATATGATTAAGACATTATTGGTTGGATTTCATCCAGAAAAGTTCCTTTAAGCAAGCTACAATACAGTGCTTTTTATGAACAAGATTTATGTTTTATTTCACTGAATTCAGTGAGTTCAGACAGAACTGCATGCTTCCATGTTATCAAAGAAAGGGGAAAAAGAAATGTTTCTTCAGCACTATATCATGGGCAAAATAAATTCCGCTCTGGTCTGAGATGTGCACTCTTCAACCTCGGAGCCAACCACAAAGTCAGAGCTGCTTTTTGTCTTCAAAATTACTTGGTAAGAGACATGATGGTTATACAAATGTGCTTTTGAATAGATTCTTACTGTAAAGACTAGATTGGAAGGGAAAGTATGGTCACCTCCAGATAACCCTGAAGAGTTTAGTGAGGGGGATAGACTACCGAAACTAACCAAACGGAAGAGTGCCTGTTTACGATGCTTATGAACTGATCACTCCTAGATGTCTCTAAAGCATTAAAAGAGAGAGCAAACTGCCAAGGTGAAGTATCTTTCCCTTGAAAGGAAGTCATTTATCATTGTATTTAAGAACTTGTGCTGTCAACCTCAATAAATAAAATGGTCCATTGATATAACTCAAATCACTGATGTGTGGCTCCAATATATAATGCTTAATTAGGTGTACCAGATTAACTTATTTCTATGTAGTGTTTGTGTTTTATGGAATGAACCATTTAATTAAAAAGGCCTAAGTAGACCATTGTCTCACGTCACAGCCCTGCCCTTTGACTGCAAGTGAATTTTCCAAACAAAAAAACCAAATCAAGGAAACTTCAGCTAAATTAACTGCTGTGAATACTATTGTCTCCCTGGCAAATATGTGTTCTTTAATTTCTTTCTATGAAATAGTTCAAAACTACTCTAGCTGTAAGGGTGAGCTCTTTCTTTGGTTAGTTCAGGCTTGGAATGTAGGATCTGAAAATGGGCAGAAATTCACATTGCTTGCCTCAGCTAGTACAGGCTATCATGAGCTGAGAAAGATAAACTTCTCTAGTGCCCATCATATTCTATAATATGTATCTAAGACAAATATGAATAGTTGCCCTTGTGAGATATTTTCTTTTTTTGTTGACTGTAGAGGAGTTAATAGGCAACAGATAACTACTAGCTCAAACTGAACACCTCATTTATTGATAATAAAAGTCAGGTTAGATGAATACTGATCATAAAAAGCAGTGAGAAAAAAACTTCCAAATAAATTAGTGAAGACTTCAAACATACAGTGAATAATGATAACCATTTTTGTCAAAAGGAGCATAAGCCATAGCAACAGAGTTTTCAATACAGGGCATGTAAATATGGCCACACTCACTTCAGGCTTATGATAAGAAGGAATTTGGAAAGAAGGCTGAAAAGGTCAGCTATATGATATGCCTGTTCTGATAAGAAGATAGATACATTCCATAAAGATAGATATTTTCCTGGAAATATTTTCTTATAAAAGCCCTTCTGTAAAAAGTATAAGTTTCCTATCTGTTAAGTCCCCCCCTTATGGCTCTTCAGTGTAAAATTTAATTGGGGAGCATTGAAAATTACTGTTAAAGTCTCAGTTCCTAAAATATTTTTTCTTATTTAGTGACTTTCTACCCATGTTTGAAGTAATTACGACAAAGACTTGATATACAGAAGAAGCAGGAACATAGAAAATGTGATACTGCATCAGGTTATTAGCCCGTCTAGTCCTTCATGTTCCTTCAAATTGGGACACCCCCATGAAGACAGTCTTGTATCGACTGCTACCTGTGACAAAACTTCTGGTGCCTTTACTGGCTTAATATATACCTCCTAGGAGGTACTAATGTGTGTCTGTAGGCTATGGAACATACCTCAAGATTCTTTTAGGGAAGCTTTCTGTCCATTCAAAACTGATATTGGTAAGTAATGGGAAAAATATTCTATAAATTCATTCAGTGAAAAACACATGCAGAAGTAATTTTTTTTAATAAAAGGTGAACCTATATGAGGTAATTTGCATGGAATAAGGCGCTAATTTTCTAAAGGCGTGCTGTATTGATGTTAGATAGTAACACAAAATCACTGAATTTCTAAAAAAAAACCATAAAGTATGTATTCTTACTGATATATTTCTATTCACACACATCTTTGTTTTACTTACCAACTTCGCAACCATTTTCTATTTTAAAAGTTTGAATTCATTATTTTTTATTAATGCACATTTAACTTTATCTACAGAAACCAAAATCAGAACTAAGACTGATTGTATGGTGAGTGCAAGTCTATTAAATCACACACAAAAGAAGACTGCATGTTCTAGGGATTCAAAATCACAGATTATTTTACTAAAACTGTTAAAAACCCCTAAATATCCAATTTACTTGCTCGAAAACTTATTTTAACTATACCCAAAGTCTCTTTCCATAGCTATAAATCACAGCTGAGGAGAACCCCTGCATGATCAGCTTCTCATTATTTAAATTTTCATTCAGTAAAATACAAAGCCACATACAAATCTTAAGCACTTTCTATTGTTATTACATTTTGCCTGATAGTTTCCTTGGGATTTTATCCTATAATTCAGTCCATATGAGTGGAACCTAATTACCCCTGGAAAGGCTTTATCATGGACCAGAAATTCATTCCCATGTAGCAAGTCAGAGGAGAAGGAGTGGAGTCTTTTACTTATAAAAAAACCCTGAGATGTGCTTATGAACATATAATTAAATTCTGTCTTCCTTAGCAAGTTTTCCTGGTTTTTTGGTTGTTTTTTGTTTGTTTGTTTTGGGGAGGGGGGGGATAGGGGGTTGGGGTTTGTTCCTTTGCTTGTTTGTTTGCTTAACATTTTAAATTACAAATTCAGCACCAAAATTAGTGAAATGACCAGTGAATGTGCTTCCAGGTAGTCTTTAATCAACTCCCAATTCCTTTTCTTTTTTTTTCTTTCTTCCTCTAATCTATTTGCAATGGTTCAATGTAAATTTTTTTCTACTGTCCTCGAAGTATAACTTCCACAGAGCAAATTTTCTAGCCAGATCTCCTCCAGCTATTTTCCATCCTGGGTCACAATGTTCTGTAGCTGTTAAGCTGTGAGAACACATCTATGGAAACTATGTGTCATTTAAAATTAGTCAGCTGATCATTAATATTTTGCAACTGACTATTGGAAAAACATTAAGTCACCTGTTGTTCAAAGAGAGGGAGAGAAGAGTGAAACATTGGTGTGTAGAAAATTAGTACCTCTATTAACAAAATCAGTCTGGTATAAAAAGACCTAAAACATAATGTTGCAGTCATGTAAGTATTACAAATGTGTTTCTCCAAAACTCTTAGTTACAGCTTCCTGCTTAAGATTGAGAATGAAAAGATGTGGCTTTCAGCTCCCCCTGGAACATAGATCAGAAACCGAGAAAAATCAGAACTTTGTGTGCTTCCTGAAGTCTCCCTTTTTTAACAAAGAAATTATCAATAGGAAACTAGGGTTCATCTCAAGGCTTTTCTTTCAGCTTTATTTTTTTCTTTCAGCTTTATTTTTTTCTTTCTTAGAAGTACTTGATTCTCATCTTCTGTAGAGCTGTGTTCACTTCTGTTATTCAGGTAAGGAAGCGAATGTTACAATCCTTGCTCCTCATAGCCTTGAATTTACACCAGCTTTTTTTTTTTTTTTTTTTTTTGCAAGACAGGATAGTGTTATCCCTATTTAACAGATGAAAAACTAAGGCATCAAAAGTCTAAAGGAGAGATCAGAGCACCTCATTAAGCACTTCTAATTTAAGCATTTCAGTATCTCAGGATTAGGATTCAGATTCATCTTAATTTTCAGTAGTAAGATGAAGCTCCTAATTTAGAAGCCTATTTATCTTTGTTGGTTTTTGTTGTCAACCAACTGAGATAGGTTTCATCTGACTGAACATTTGAATGACCCCCAGAGGACAGTTAAGCTCCTGTCTGCGATTTCCTCACTACAGTGCCCAGTGTGCAGTGGGGTGAATCCGTGCTTTGATGCGTGGATCCAAAGGATTCAGAATATCTATGTTTGGCTCCTGTGTTTCCTCTCAGAAGGAGTATCAGGAAGGCCTCTCTGCTGGGTGCCAGGCACTCTCAACTTCAAGCACTCTAGTCACTCTGCCAGTGGATAGCAGAAGTCCAAACATCATCAGAATGCCAAATCCCTCAACTGCCTGAGAAATGGGAATCTAAGCACACTCTCTCCAACTCTTATTGAGTAATCTGACAACAGAACTTCTGAGTTATGTTTTCTTTTTTAACCTCCTTTCTTGTGCATTTTGGCACAACTTCCAAAGAAGCTCCCAGTATCCTATGCAACCTGTTCTGCAGCCTCCTGCTTTGAGCACTGCAATGGGACATAAGACCACAGAGAACTGAGAACTGAGTGATGTCTCCCACCTCGTGAATGTTTTAAGCAACTGCTTTTTTTGCATTGGAGGATCTCTCCCTCTTGAGGTTTTTTTTTTTTTGATTGCTCTGCAGCAGGTGGAGTCCATGATGCAGTATTTTCTTGGCATGTGCAGATCACAGCAAAGAGCTCAGCCCCATCAAATACTTCAGTAGAATTCAGCTGAGGGTTGTTTGTTTTTTTTTCCCCATGTCATCTAAAATCTCAAACAAGATTGATTTAGAATGCTTCCTAGTCTGTGCTGCTCCTGGATGTGTATGGAAATAATTCTTCATCTACCAAGGAAATTTGAAGCTGAACTTTAATGACAGTTTAATGGCCATGGACTGCCAGAACCACTGCCAGGGCTTGGAGGGACATACAAGGCTGTAACAGCCATATCTAGCCTCCCTGGGGCTCTCCCCACTCTGCCCATGGTACAGGACCCCATATCAGCCATCAGCTCCTGCCCCAGTGGTGCAATAGGATGCTGGTCTCCAGCTCCCCACCACCTAGCCGGGGGTCCTGCTGAGCCAGGTCCACCCATCGACCTTGGTCCATCCCTGTCCCCATGTCAATATCCAGGGCTGGGGCTACCCCATGGCCTGCCCTGCTCCCTCGCTCAGGTGGTGGGACTGTTTCTGGTTGCCCAGCCCTGCCTTGCCCTCCTAGGGAGCCCCCACTGCTCCCCGCCCCCAGGGAGCCACTGGCCAACTCAGCAACTGACAATCACACTCTTGAGTTTACTCGTCTGTTAAATACCTTTTTAAGTATCAAAGGGGAACTTACAGCTCTCAAAGTGGTTTCCTTCAAGAAGCTTGTAATACACAGGATTTTTAAAAAGAGTGTAGTCTTTTAAGAGCAGGAAAAAATTATTAGGGCATATCTCCTAATCTAGCTAGTCAATACACTCCAGTGATTGCAATACAGTATGCTGGTGGGATGGATCTGCGCAAAGGCGGTGGCAGTCTACTGTGCTAAGATTTATGAGGCAATTCCCAATTACCATATTTGCATTCACTTCTTCTGCAACCTATTATTCACGTATAAAATGGCTTTTCTCCACCACTAGAAGTGATGACCCAGCTCCCCCCCTTCAATGGCCTCTGCTTCTAAGTGCAAAAGAGGTGATGAATCAAAGCCCTCAGATGCTGTAATATCTACCATGAGCAAAAATTGAAACTGATAGCACTTTGAGAGAATACCAGGTGACAAAAACAGTTTCTGCTGAGAATCACATATACCACCTATTTTGCCAGTTCTGTCAGGGGCAGTAATTTCCACTAGAAGGGCAGGGCAGACAGCTGTGGATGGTAATTTCTTAAATTGCTGATATTAAATTACTTATTAGTCTGGTCTATGTTATTTGCCATTCACATACCTGTAGATGCAGTGTGAGGTGTTTCATGTCCTGGAGCTGAGAAAGAACTGAGCTTTAACGTTCAGATGCAGATTTGAGTTTTCAGCATCATTAAAAGACACTTTGAGGCAGTTTCCATTTTGGGCCACATACTTATCTTTGGTTTAAGGCCACTGTATTTTGTTAATGATTTTGCCAATTTCAGTGTTTCTTGAGACTGCCCATTGCTGCTAAAAGATATTTCCTGTAGTGTATGCTACATATATAACATATGCTTAAGTATGTTTTTCTGATACAATACATTAATATAGTATATGTGGACCATATGGTTCAAATTCTCTTGAATAAATTAGGAGCTGTTATATGTATCGTTATTCTAAGCAGATTTTTATGAATGATAGCTTTATCCTCTGTAGCGTGTCATATGTCTTCAGTACCATTCTTTTCGTAACATATGTCTAAAGTGCATTTGTTCAAAAAAAACAGGGTTGCTGCATATAAAGCTTTAATTTTGCAAATGTAAAAATGTATTCTTAAACGTAGTAATAATGTTGTGCTTTCATGTTAAATGAGTATCTACATACAATGAGATGATACATTTTTAGTATATTTTTTTAACATTGTTAGAACCATTCTGCTAATTTTCCAAGCATTGCTCTGAGTTGTGTATTTAATTAGCACTAATATGTTAATCACAAGAAAAAAGTTTACAAAGGGAAGATTCTTCTGGAGGTTTTAATTCCTTTTTACTATCAGTCACAGCAAGAAGTGGGAGTATTGCATAATAATGCCAATTCTCTCTTTTCATATGATTAAAATTTCACAGACAAATGAAAGTGATCTTGTTTGTAGTCGAAAAATAATTCATCGGAGTCTATCAAACATAAAAATATCTGCCTAATTGTCAAATAATCTTTGATCTTAGATTTTTATGTACAGGAGAGTGGCAAACAGGAGACCAGGACAGGAGATAGAAAAGGGAGAAGCAGGTTAATTTCAGCATTTTCCTGCTACAGATGAGCAGAAAAGTGACTTTCCATATCCTGTGTGATACCCAGAAGATTAATCTGTAGTGTACTTTGATGTTCTCTAAAAGACTAAGAAATTTGGAATTTATAATCTGTGGATAAAGTTTATCAACTCCTTTGAAAATCAAGCATCCTTTTGTGAGCTCAAATACACAAAGGAGGAACCTATCTTTATAAAGTGTGTTTTGAGACCTATTTCCTGCTAAAGATTTACACTGTCTTAGTTACTTCTATGGCCCTGTTACCACATAATCACACTAGAATGTCAGATTGCTTATGCCACAGAGCATGATACAGCTGCTGCATCCACATTTATTAGAAAGCATCACAAATGAGATGGCAGAAAAGTTCCAGCCATCCTTGCTGTAGGCTATGACAATGTTCTTGCAGAAAGGTCTGCACAGTTGCAAAAAATCACTATGTAGGCAGGTGAAACACATGGCAGCAACCCATTTACATCATAGGTAGGTACAGGACAGTCTCCTCAGTAAAGAGTAGTTTACATCCAAGGATTCTGTTTCAGTGGGCCTGACAGGTAACTTCTAGCTCACAGCTGATTAGCGACTTGTATGTCTACATAGTAAAGACACAGGGCAAGTGTAGACTCAAACACAGCCTCAAGCCTGTGCTTGAAATGTAGTGTATCTGTGGCCACATATAGTTCAGCTTTAATTACACTGACTCCTAAGACTCCTGGGAGAGGAGATATTATTATTACGTAGGGTAAGTGGTCAATAGTCTTTCTTATCCAGTGTTTTCATGTTTCAGAAATGATCCTTCAACACTGTGGAAAAAATCCTGAAGCTTTTAAACAGAAACCAGAGACTGTGATAATCTCAGTCATGGTCTCCTAAGAATTAGTAGTGAGAGCATCCACCAAGGATATGAGAGAAGTAAGAGAAATCTTTTCTTTCTCATCCATACTATTCCCATTTCTATCTCAACCTCACATACAGCCATGGGCAAGACCTTTACTTTTCAAGTTTTTAAATTCTGGAGGATCTTTTTTCATTTTCCCCAGAATTCATTTTCATTTTTTCATTTTCATTTCATTTTTTCTGTTTCCCCAGAACATTTGTTTTTGCCAGAAACCATATCCATTTTTCACACTGATACTTATATTCTCAAGGTAAATACCTAGTTCTAGACAGTGAATATTTTCTGATTAGGGTGATATAACTGGGAATTTCAACACACTTCTGCTTACACTATCAGGTTGCGGAACTATGAGACAAGTCAGCTCACTTGAAGTCAAGGGGGAGCAGACTCTTAATGCAAGATTACCCTCCTAGCCTCTTGCTGCTAACACACCATCCTAATCAATTTTCTTTAGTTCAGCATTATTTACTTTTGTGTGACCAGGAGTTGATTTTTCCAGTAGTTACCATTCATGAGGTGAGATGTGGGAGGTGTGGAAGAAGCACCAGAGTGAGACACACAGGTTCTTCTCAGATATATTATGTGACTTTAAGATCTTTTCCTACCAGGTGCATTGGGTCTCCTCTGGAAGTTCGTGACACCTGCTATCTCTCAGTGACACACAGAAGTTACCTGTATCTGGTTACATTGACATTGTCAACGTACTACTTAGTCATTCATGTCACAGAGACTGCATCAAAAAACATCAGAAGTCAACAGCACTGTCAACAGCTTTCTGCTAATATCCTACTCAGTGGTGCTGAAAACAGTTGCTAGAACTATTTTTACATTGCACTGTACTTACTGTAACTCAGCAATAAATTTAAGTCTATTATTATGTTTCATGTCCAGCCTAAGCTGTAAATGACTCTGCAAAGCAATGGGGAAACAGGACTTCACTGGAAGAATGAAAGGTTTCAAAACCTATTACTCAGCATTTAACAGAGTGTCATAAAATTTCCCAGTGTTTTCTTTCTCTAAAAAAAGGATAATAAGCCTTCCTCAGAGAGCACATACTTACTCTTACTCTGGAGTTCTTGCTAGACATCTCCTTCATCACCAACACCTTTCACAGGACAGTCTTTGGGCCAAATTCTATCCTAGCTTATTGGCAAAACTGACATATAACTCCATAAAATGCACAGGAACTTTGCAGATTTCCTCATGGACACTGGAATCTCTCACTCCAGGTCTATCAAGCTTTCTGGTATTTTCCCAGGTTGTGTTTCTGAAATTGAGTTTAGTATAATTATTCTCATGTGTGTTCTCATCTTTACCTGCCTTGTTCTGCATGGTGGAACATAGCGTCTTGCAGATGTTCATGCTAGCTCCCTGTGGAGCTGAAAAGAACAATGATCTACCTGCCATCCACATTTTTTATAACTTCGTAATTAACTTCCTGAAATTAAGTAATTAAATACAGCAACATCACTGCTTTCTGTGAGGGCATGTTTGCATGTGTTCTCCCTGAAATGATCTGTGATTTTCATAGCCTTTTTACTCAGTCATTTGCTCAAGGTCACTCAGTTGCTCAATTATAAATATTGCTGCTAACATATAAAGTATTTAAGGCATTTGCAAACTTGCAACTTTCATAACCTGTGTTTACACTTTCTAGGTAAGCAGCAGTACTTGAAAGTGTGAAATGAGAAAGCATTCTCCTAGTTCTGCCATAATTTCTGCACCTGCTTAACTTTTATCAGTTGAATGAATCTAATGATTTCATTCCAGTCTATAAAACAGTACTATCAGATAAAGCTTTCAGTTGTGGACTGAGATGCTGAGTTTAAAGCCTAGACTAAAATATTCAGAAGAAAGTAGCAGACAGCTGGGGAGAGCAACTCAGGGCATGCAAGTTAAACTGTATTATAACCTTCCTTTTATTGGTAACTTTAAAGAGAGCACCTAAGCTAGTTGCTTAAAAAGGATCCATTCATGTCAACTTACATTTGAGAATTTAGGTGTGTTGTATTACAAGACTCCGTGTCATTTTTATCAGTGCAGTTGGTTCTTGGCTCTGAAGAAAGATAGTCCAAGGTCTCCTCCACCTCCTACTTTCAAGCACTCCTCTGCAAATTACCACTACCAGCCCATGGAAGCACTAGAAACTCCACTCCAGAAAACAGGTGAAAGGAAGTGGTTGACTTTTTGCAGTTTCACCGTGTGGATTACATGTTTTTCCTTCCTAACATGAACATTTCTAAATAAAAAATAAAGCACCAGATTTAAAGTGAGATGGAAGTAGCACAGAGGGACCAGAACTCAGCAAGGTTTTATGGCTGCTGTTGGAAAAGAATCACAATCTTTGCTCACCTGTTTGGGGTTTTAATACTCCTATCAGTTCATTTTCCCTTTTCACAATAGCTTTTTCGCATGTTTAGAAAATTGCTGTATAAAAGGCAATAAGTGTCTCTTAACAGGGATGCCCACACATGGGAACCTCGAGATGAAACGACATCTTACAAGCAAGGATTTTGTCTGTGTCATTCTAAAATCGATTTAAAACCAGTGTCCTCTGAGATAGGCCAGTCTGGTGCCAACTAGATCTTATTTTACTCCTTATCTTACTGTCCTTAGTTTAACATGCAAGCCTTCAGGGATAGGAATCAGTCTTCATCTTATACTTGCACAATTAGTAGCTTAACGAGGCCCTGGACTGTACGGTGATCAGGCAGTCCCTGCAGACTGGAATCACCAAAATTATTTAAACCCCATGGTTCTGCATAGGTGCCTTCCTTGAGTGGGAACCTATGTCAAAGCCTATATGCCTTTTTTTTTGGCTGTGAATCTCAAAAAAAGCTTGACACACTACTTTTTCCTATATATAAAATTGTCATATTAAGGATTTCAATGACATTTACAACCTAATTGAAATGCAGTCATCTTTCCAGAAATTATTATTTTCTGTTGCTGAGGTTATGATATTGCATAAAATGTGCCATGTATTGTGCAGGCAGATATGAGGAAGGACCTAGCTACTGCTTGGGAGATATTACAATCTATAAAAATAAAGACTGCCAAAGGGGTAAGAACAGAAAAAGGCAGAGAAATAATAGCTATATGCTACAAGAAAATGGTTTAATAATATTAGACCAATTTTAAAGTCATTTTATATAACATCTTAAAGCTACATCCAGGCTCTACTAAAAGAGAAGCTACAGGTTAGATCCATCTTTCATTACAGTGAATAGAAAAATTCCCATTCATTTTAGGGCTCCATTAGGTCATTGGGGCAAAGTTTGATTAATGGATGAGTCTCTTTTTTCTTTTTTTTTTTTGGAACGGCAGAGAATTCTGTGGCATCCAATCATCCTCACCTTGCTCTAAAGCTTAGAAGAGATTTCAAATATCAAATAGACACTTGGGTCCTCAAATAGCAGCCACTCATGTATAGGTTTTAGTTTAGTAAATTTAAATTCTGACTCAGGTTTTAGTATTTCTCAAGCCTCTTCAGGTACCTGCTTGGTAGAGTACCATGGGATAAAGCCCTGGAGGGAAGAGGAGACCAAAAAAGCTGGCTAATATTCAAGGATCACCTCTTCCAAGCTCAGGAGTGATGCATCCCAACAAAGTGGAAGTCAGACAAAAACACCAGGAGGTCAGCATGAATGAACAAGGCACTTCTGGACAAAGTCACACACACAAAAAAAGCCTACAGAGGGTCAAGCAAAGGCAAGTAGCTTGGGAGGAAGACTGAGAAATTGTCCAAGTAGCCAGGGAACAGATTAGGAAAGCCAAAGCCCTGATAGAATTAAGTCTGGCCAGGGATGTCAAGGGAAATAAGAAAAGCTTCTATAGTTACACCAGTGATAAAAGGAAGACTAGGGAAAAAGTGGTCCCTCTCTGGAATGAAATGGGAGACCTGGTTACCTGGGACATGGAGAAGGCTGAGGTACTCAAGAACTTTTCTGCCTCAGGCTTCACAAGCAAGTGCTCCTGGCACACTGCCCAAACCACAGAAGGCAAAGGTAGGGAATAGGATAAGAACCACCCACTGTAGGATATGATCAAGATTGAGACAGTCTGATGAACAGGAAGATGCACAAGCCCATGGGACCTGATGAGATGCATCAGTGGGTCTTGAGGGAATTGGCAGGTTAAGTTACTAAGTTACTATCTATCACACTTTAGAAGTCTTGGTGGTCCGCTGAAGTTCCAGCTGGCTGGAAAAGGGGAAACATGAACCTCATCTTTAAAACAAGGAAAAACGAAGGCCCAGGGAACTACAGGCCAGTCAGTCTCACCTCTATGCCCTGCAAGACCATGAAGTGGATTCTCCTGGAAATTATGCAAAAGGCACATAGAAAATAAGGAGTTGATTGGTGACAGCCAACATGGCTTCAATAAGAGCAAATTATACCTGACAAGTTCTGTGGCCTTCTATGATGGTGTTACAGTGTTGGTGGATAAAGGAAGAGCAACTGATGTAAACTAGCTGGACTTGTGCAAAGCATTTGACACTGTCCTGCGCAACATCCTTGTCTTTAAGCTGGAGAGACATGGATTTGATGAATGGACCACTTGATGCATAAGGAATTGGCTGGATGTTTGCGCTCAAAGAGTTGCAGTTAACAGCTTGATGTCCAAGTGGAGACAAGTGACAAATGGTGTTCCTCAGTGGTCAGCACTAGGACTAGTCCTGTTTAACATTTTTGTCAACGACACAGACATCGGGATTGAGTGGATTGAGATCAGATATTAGAATAAATTCTTTCTTATATCCACTTCCTTCCATCCTTCCACTGTGAGAGTTGTGAGACACTGGAACAGGTTGCCCAGAGAAGCTGTGCATGCCCCATCCCTAGAATTGTTCAAGACCAGGTTGGATGAGGCTTTGAGCAACCTGGTCTAGCGGGAGGTATTCTTGCCCATGGCACAGGGGTTGGGACTAGATGATCTTTAAGGTCCCTTCCAACACAAACCATTATATGATTTTATAATTCTATGATTTCTTATTTCAAATTAAGAAACTCAATGCCTAATTCCTGGAAAGAAACTTTCTTTTAAGGACAATTATGATTTTTAATGCGTTTTTGTATTAAACAGTAAAGGTGTTTGTCGCACCTTTCATGGGAGTTGTAGTTCTCTTTAGCTGACTTAGAAAGACATCTTAAAAACAGTGAGTCAGTTTCCTACAGTGCTGTCTGAGATGACATAATGAGTTAAAGGAATTAGACTACAAAGCCATCAATCTCTGCATGCCCTAATTTTTTTTAATGGGCATACTTAAACCTAAAGCAGTTTCTTTAAGAGCTAATGGCTGCAACCACTGTTTTTCTACTGATCTCTAAAGTATTGAGAGCACCAGTTTGTCAGCCAGAGAGCTATCCAACAGATCCACAGCAAGAGATGAAGAAGGCCCTAAATGGAGAGAGAGGTGATCAACCCCATTTTGCTACACATTCTTCTCAACAAGAAGGGTGAGAAGTTATGTGGTGTCAACGAACAAGACAGATGGAGGAGATGGGGCTATTGAGGGATGCACCTTGCAAGAAATGTCCTTCTCGCAAATGTCCCTTCCCCCTATATTGTTTTGTCTGAGCTCCTTTATTTTGTTCTGAACTACTTTGGAGCTTTTCCTTCTGCCCCAAAACAGGGCTGGACATTCAAGAGAGTTTATCTGTCTTCATTTGATTTGAAGTGTGCTTCCTATCATTTAGCACAACTGAGCTTAACTCCTGTATCCCCAAAGCAACTTTCCATTGCCCCTCAATTGTTCAATTTAGAAACACAGTTATTTCATCAACCTCTTGCCTTATATCAGCGGTAAATTATCATATTCCTCCTGAATTTGCACATTTTGCAGCTCTGGATTAAAAATCGTGCTTTCTGTTTGCACAGGGAAAGTGTGGTTAGAACAAGGCTATTCCTTTCTGCATGTCAGTCTGAGGTCTGCTTAGACTGTGCAGGAGGTACAAGGGAAGGGAAAGGTTCATTGTCCTTTGACCAGTGCATATGCTAAAGCATAACCTTTCCTATGCTATTTATTTCTACAGGGCACTCAAAAAGATGTCTCCTATGGATATTTCCCAAACCTGTCCAGACATCATCTCTGTAAGCTGGGGGCAAAGACCATTGCTATCTTCCCAAGGCCAGGAAAATTGTGCTAGTGGTGCAGTAGGTGGGAGACAGGGCTGAGACTGTGCAAATGATCTCAGACTTTTCAAGCTGTGTTCAGAAACACTGTTAATGAACTTTGATGTCAATGTAATTCATGGGCTTAGTTTCTGTATGACCAAAATATCTGGAAAGGTTGGAGTAATGTTTTGAATTCCAATGTCAATTGTAATTTATCTTATTTAAAATAGGAAAGCCTCCTTGCTGGGTGATCTGAAGAAAATTCTTCACTGGAAATCAGACATGATAATAAATCACTTCTTGGTTCTCTCGCATGAATAATTTGTGTCTTGTTATGCAAAGCCTGGAAGCTAATTTGAAGTTGAGACCAGAAATACACAAATAATCAATGTTTCTCATTCCCAGATTTGCTTTTCAGAGAGGCAAAAGCACTGTGCAAGAAATCAAATAGTATACTGAAAGGTACAAATATCTGACTTGGTAAGGCTTAGCAATAACAATAGTGCAATACAATAAGCAACGTGATCAGGACAATGTCACCCTGAGCTTCAGTCCCTCCCTCTAAACTTATATGTGTCCTAAGGAAAAAGGGAATGATAGCATATCTTACTTCTATACTGGAAAGGAAAAGACTGCAGAATAGACAAGGTTGGGGCAGGTTAAGCACAGAGTTATAGAAGAGAGAAAATTAACATTTTTTTGGTGGACAGTAGTTTTTCAGTCTAATCAGTTCCCTGGTCATTTTGATGGCACAGCACTCACACACATGTGCCAGCATAAGATCAAGAGTGGAAGGGGGCCACAAATAAGCAGCTGGAGCAAGAGCGGTGCCGAACTGCTTCTGATGGCTCCTCTGGCTCATGTCAGCTGAAAACATACATCAAACTGCATCTGAACTGTTGCCTACTTTCACTTTGGACAAGCTGTGAGAAAAAGGATGACCTTTAGTTGTAAACACAGAAATCTGCCAAGTTATTTTTGCTCCTGGAATATTAGAGTGTATGGACCAGAGTCAGGTGGCCTATTCCACTTAAAGCTTTCCACCAGATGTTTCCTGTCGGTTTCCAAATTATGCCCCACTCAGCACCTTACTTAGTCCTTCTGAAAGGCTAAGTATCAAAGGTATTACGTTCTGTTTTCTTACAGGCTCAGGAATACTGATGAAATAAGTAGCGCCTGGGTATGTCTCTATTTCCACTGTCAGCCCCATAGCCCATTATGTTTTCAATAGTTTCAGAGATTCTTCTTCAGTGCTTGCAAAGAGAAAAGTGTTTTTTTCCAGGTAGACAAGGGCGAATTTAAGTGTAAAATTAAGACTTTTTAACTTTAATATCCAGCAGAGGATAAGGATGCAACATGAAGGATGGAGATGGTGTGTTGAGTGGCTTAGTGTTCCAGTTACTGTTTTGTACCATATGGAGCCTTTTCAGAATGTATTACTTCATGCATAAAGTTGATGAGGATGGCACACAATTTATCAGTCATGTGCAGGAAGAAGTAGCTATTTCTGGGTTTGTTTTGTGGTTGTTTTTTTTGTTTGTTTGCTTTCATCACTGAAAACTCAAGAGTTTAAAAATACCCTAACTCAGAAAGGTGTTTGCCCAAAATATAATCAATAATGTGGAAAGAAAAAAGTTCTCCTTGTCTTCTTGAATCATTAGAAACCCAAGGTCAGATTCAGTCATTCCTCTTTCCCAGTGATGCTGATTCCAGCTCACTATTAAAAAAAAAATATACTCTGCTACTACTGAGCAGTCTAATTCTGTTCGTACAAATATGATGTCAGTTAATTAAAAGATTTTATCTAAGATATTTCCTTACACTTGTGTACCAGGCCTGTTAATTTTGATAATAATACCAATTATGACTGATAACATTGCATATCCGAAGATTTATAATAGGAAGGTAGATAGCCTTGTAGTCCAAATCACTAGTGTTTTTTCTAGGTGATCTTGGTTCTAATTTACATTATGTAATGATTTTACATAATCCTTTAGCAAATCCTCACTCTTGTTGGTCCAAATTCATCCTACTTGAGTTAGATAGACAGTAAAGTAAGATGTTATGAAAATTTTCAACTGGCCCATGCTAACAGAGGAGAGAAGTTAGGATGCATAGTGCAGAACTGCAAAGGTAAATATTTAATCATGCACGTGAGGTGTCCCAGACAAATTTAGACACCCTGAATGTCATTTTAGACAGGGTTCTTACACCCTTCAAATGTTCAGGTACAACACAATTTGACTAATCACTAGCAACCATGCTACTGATTACTACTCATAGTTAAACTTTGCAAAACAACTCAGTTTCTGCAGCATTCATGCTGCTTGTCTCTTGATCCAAACATCCCTGGAGTCAGTCTTGCTATAGTTACTTATCTATGATCCTAGACAATGCAGGGAGGGCTAAAAGACATGTTAGAAAATCAGAAATGGTGAGGCCAGCAAGATTAGGGAATCATCATTTCCCTCTACTCAGCACTGGGGAGGTCACATCTTGAATACTGTGTTCCATTTTGGTCCCCTCACTTCAAGAAAGACATTGAGGTGTTGGAGCATGTCCAGAACAAAAAAAAAAATAAGATGATGAAGGGTCTAGAGCCCAAGTTTTATGAAGAGTGGTTGAGAGACCTGGGGTTATTTACCCTGGAGAAAAGCAGGCTGAGGGGAGAGTTTATTGCTTTCTACAACTACCTGAAATAAGGTTGTAGCAAGGTGGGTGTTGGTCTCTTCTCCCAACAGAGTGAGAGGAAATGGCCTCAAGTGGTTCCAGGGGCAATTTAGATTGAAAATTAGGAAAATTTTTTTCCCTGAAAGAGTTGTCAAGCACTGGAACATGCTGCACAGGGAAGTGATGGAGTTACCATTCCTGGGGTTATTTAAAGGATGTATTGATGTGGTGCTTAGGGACATGGTTTAGTGGTGGACTCAAAAGTGCTGAGTTAATGGTTGCACTCAATGATCTTAAAGGTCTTTTCCAACCTAAATGATTCTATGGTTCTATGATTCTAGAGGGGCTAGGATGCTGGTGTTTTCTTGGTTGTCCTTTACCCTTCACATAGCTCTAACCTTCCAAGAAACAGTCTTTATTTCCAGGGCCTGGCTGTCCCTTAGTTTGTTTAACTTAAGCATGAACTATATCAAAGTCTTGAGTAAAATTCCACTACCTCATTACATTACAGTGTATAATGTGAGATAATAGATATTACAAAGTTAATGCGCTTTCATAACATAAAGACTGACTGATACAATAGGGAAGGGAATTTTCACAACAAAGACCTGAATATCTTGTACAGTCAATGGAGGAAGACAGACTCTTCCAGTAGGTGTTCACATCTCAGGTTTTCTGAATTGACCTGCGAAGATGCCATTTCATTTCCGTTGACAAGAGAGGATGATTGTGAGTGTATGCCTAATGCAGTATCTCCAAATTAACTTGATATCCCTGAATATGTTTCTATTGTAGAATACCTAAGCTAGTTCTTTATCAGTTAATGGACCATAGAGGTGGCTTTACATGAGCAGCTGTGGAAATACTCTTGTGAATCTCAGCCTTGTGAAGTCCTGTTTCATCTTCATTTGTTTGTTTTAGGAAGTGCTATGTGTTGTGTTCTATGGATGGAGTATGAGTATTTTCTTATATCAGAATATGTGTATCCTCTTGTATCTTCTATGTGTATGCCATCCAGAAGGACCTGGACAGACTGGAGAGGTGGGCGCAGGTGAACCTTGTGAGGTTCAACAAGGCCAAGTGCGAGGTCCTGGGCCTGGGCCAGAGCAACCAGTTTTGTCAATATAGGCTGGGAGAGGACACACTAGAGAGCAGCCCTGTGGAAGACAACTTGGGGGTACCAGTAGATGAAAAGCTAGAAATGAGCCACCAATGCGCATTGGTGGCCCAGAAGGCCAATCACATCCTGGTCTATATCAAAAGAACTGTGGCCAGTAGATTGAGAGAGGAGATTCTGCCCCGCTACTCTGCCCTAGTGAGACCTCATCTGGAATACTGCGTCCAGCTCTGGAGCCCTCAACACAAGAAGGGCATTGACCTGCTGGAACGTGTCCAGAGGAGAGCCACGAAAATTATTAGAGGGCTGGAACACCTCTCCTATGAAGACAGGCTGAGGGAGTTGGGGCTGTTTAGCCTGGAGAAGCGTAGGCAAGAAGGCATTGAGGGGACCTTGTAGCGACCTTCCAATACCTGAAAGAGGCCTATAAGAAGGCAGGAAGAGACGTGTTCTTGAGGGGCTGTAGCAACAAGACAAGGGGGAATAGTTTTAAGCTAGAAAAGGGTAGGTTTAGGTTAGACATTAGGAAGAAGTTCTTTAATATGAGGATGGTTAATCACTGAAACAGGTTGCCCAGGGAGATGGTGGAGGCCTCATCCCTGGAGTCATTCAGGGTCAGGCTTGATGGGGCTCTGAGCAACCTGATCTAGTTAGAAATGTCCCTGCTTATTGCAGGGGGGTTGGACTAGATGGCCTTTGGATGTCCCTTCCAACCCAATACATTCTATAATTCTTCCAAACACCTTCATGTCCACACATATTTTTTTCCCTCAGGAAAAATAAGATGTGACCAGGAGTATTTATTATAATCTAATAAACCATAAATCTTACTATTTGCTCATATTTATCACTATTACATTCCAGTAGTGCAGATTGCTATGGAATTGTATTCATGAAAATCAGATGAGAATAAATCAGACAATGGGATTCATCTGACATAATATTAAACATCCACAGTGTATACAGAAGTATTCATGCAAATTAATCATTTGGAGTTACTTTCTCTAATCCAAGAGGAATGAAAATAGGCATGTCTATAGTCAGTCATGTCAACCGGTTTAGATTGCTCCTTCTGCACTAGCTGTATTCTGCTCAGAAAGTTCACCTTCTCCACTGAATTGGGAGTGACTAGTTCAGATGTAGACATTTCCAGTATAGATGTTTACATTTAGTGAGGCTCATGACTTCCACAGTGCAGTGAAATGCCGAGATCCTTGGTTTGTTCTTACTCAGCTTTTGACAGGTCAACTCCAATACACATACTCCACATGATATGACATACTCCATACAGTGTGCTTGTCAGGTCTAATTTATCAACCTCGTAGTCTTCTGTATCACTATCCTTCCTCAACATAGTCTGCCTGCTGGTGGGAAAAGGTGATTGTGTCTTTTCTGCCTGAATTCCTCTCATGAGATTATGTCTGATTACAATCCAAAGAGCAGTTATATTCAAATTCTGAGCAGTCTGGAACATTTCTACCTCCAAAATAATAACCTAAATACTTCTGAAACAAGCATGACTTCACTGTGTCTCACCTGTTATTCAGCTTTTGGCACTTTCTCATGCCTGATGTTTTAGAGGACATTTTGAAAGTCCTATAATATATTTAAACCTCTGGGTAATGTAGCAGTTGGTGAACATTTTCCTTCCAGAACTACACAGATAAATGGCTTGTGATTCAAAGATGAGACTGATCAGTCTTCAAAGCTTGATTCTGGATGCATCTATACTGTGCATCATGCTGGACTAGCTGGAACATTTACATAATATTACACAGTGCTTGGCAGAGATATCCAGTTGGAACCTGCAAACAGAACAGCATTAATTCATCACAGCACATAAGTTAATTACCCTGTTCTGCTGGCAACACTAATTAACCAGGGCACAGAGACACACTTCCTTGTTTATTTCTCTTCTGTTTCCAGAGCTAGCTTGCCTGGCATAGCTCATAAATTTATACACCTTTAATCTTTGCCTAAAGGAGATGTGCCCTGGGGTGGCCTGGCTC